>JAJLUQ010000067.1:0-66638 GCA_030564385.1 Blastobotrys robertii | reverse complement strand
GGCTTTTGAGTGACATATACCGTATCCGGTCTCCTCTGTATCCTTTTTCCTCGTACATCTGAAGAACCTCGACAGCATTATCTGATTCAACATCGAAGTGTTCGTTGCTGAGAAACAGACTATCCAGTTTCTTACAACACTCTTTAAGAGGTATACCGCAGATGGCTAAAAAACCAGGGTTTCGCAGCTGAAACGTAAGTGACTTCGCCTGGTTGTTAATGAATGCTTTGCTCGCTTTACACATATCATCGTTGTGACGGTCGACGTCCGTGCACCAAAATTCTAGGTGGAGGTCAGCCTGAATCGCAACGAGAGATCAGCTGAAGGAAACTTCTGCGCCGCAAAACGCACCGTATCAGCCAACCACCACGACCACCCGGTGAGGCTGATTTCCCTAAAGAACATCTGCTCTTCTGATGTCATTCCGAAGAGTTTTTCGTTCGACCCTCCGCCTAGCTGGTCAATGATGATGTGTGAGAACTGTTGAGGGCCTAGCGAATCCAGTGGTATTGGTCCAAACCTGTCATGTATTGTTCCTTGGGTAAGCGTGCATACCTCGGTGGCCTTTACAAGATTGTTGACTCGAATATAAAGTGCGGTTTCTCGGTCAATATAAAGGTGCATCTTGTTTAGGTCGCCAAGCATTCTTCCAACGAGCCGCAACTTGAGACGGTTATCCATGTCCAAGTAGTCAGAAATCTTCAGCCATAGCTCTGGTGGAAGGACCGTCTCGGCTGGCTTTGACGTAAGCTTGAGCCTTTTGGCCCTCCGTCTAGTGTTTGACCTCATGTACTTTTCGACCGCCACCGACGAGAGAGACAATCAAGTGTATTCTCTGTCGAGCATAGATTTGAGACAATGCAGTTTACGCTTGTTAGTGGTGCGCAAATTATCACATTGTAATTCTGATTGCAAGATTATAACCTGCGAATGACGTTAATTACTAGCAACCTAGTGTCGAGACTGGAAACTCTCGAGCAGCAATCGATAGTAGACTAGTTTGTGGTCACAGGGTGCGATATAATATTGATCTAGCAATCTGAGTGGAGTAATTGAGATACTATGTTAGTGAAGTCCATATAGTCATGGGCGACAATACATACCACTTGTGACTGTAGTTCAACAACACCTTCTTCCTGACCTAAGCTTACTAAACCTTCACTCCACGCAATTTGCCATGTACCTCTGTCATACACATGATGTTGGAATAATGTAGAAAGCTCTCTTTCTTGTCCCCCTCCACAGATTCCTTATATTTTGGATCCTGCTTGCACACAGTTCCCGGTTTGTGGGGCTGCGCTCTGCAGTGCGGGCATCTCTCTCTTTTCTTTACCGAGGCCGACATGGCCGATGCGTTGTCGGGTTTAAAGTCTTCGACGTTTACCCCACCCTCCGCAATCACCATATCATACAGTTCGTCAAGTGACGCATGGGCATCAACAGCAGCACAGAGCTTGGTTCCCAGCGCCGGGTCAACCTCCAAGACGCGTATCGCCACCAGGTATGCAGCAAAAACATCCCGATACCGATCAGTGTGGGTGCCTAGGCCAACAGCACATCCCATTACACACCTGACGTAGCTAAGAAGTTCTGTCTTTTTTGGTGGGAACATAGTTCAAGGGTCGCTTAAACGAGCTCAATATGGTTCTCTGGGTAGCCTCGCCACCGTATGAACATCCTGGAGCTTCTGACAGATAGCACCCTTAGCACGCTTGTATCGCATCTTTAGGTCCTTGTCCAGCGCCGCCAGGATCTTCCTGTCCAGCACCGATGCATACGTCATGAGGTCCATCATGTTGTTGTTGCAGAGTTCCGCGTAGTCATGAGACGGGTCCACCGCCATCATCAACTTCAGGACAACCGGGCCACCATCAGCGCACAAAGCCTCTTCGAACTCTTCATAGTTCTCGTATGAACCATCTTCCATGGATTTGACCACCGGGAGATACAGGCTGGAGAGCCAGATGCCACAAGACTCCAGTCGAAATCGAGAGAGATAACTCCGTAGTGGATTGGGTCCTGAGAGGTAGTGGGTGTTGTAGACCCTTGGGCTAGCTACGGCGGACCAATTGGTCGCCTTATCCATGTCCACATCTTCTTCATAGCCAAGTCCGGCACTACCCCGTCGGGAGTGCGGTAGTAACGAAGTTCCAGTATGCCCACCGGGTTCGTCGAAATGTTTCCAGTCGATCCGTCTGGCATTTCGAGAGATGGGTGACAGGTAACCACGCAAGTTTAACGCAGTTTTGAATTAATATTCGCGAAAATGCGCAGGGCTCATAACCTGTTGGAATAATGTAGAAAGCCCCCTATTCATTATGTAAAATTTGAAATGAATAGCGAACTCATGCTCCAACACATGATAACCTCGAAAGTTACCCTACCTTGACCCTTACCCAAACTCCCAGTCTCACGTGATGCGTACTCAAACCAAAGAAACAAACACCAAACGCACATAAGAAGCCTTTCGTCAAACTTAAAATGGTTGAGAGCAGACGTTCTTTGCCAGCACACACGGTGATCCGGCCTTTGTCATACTGGGATGTTGATGCGGTTATCGCCCTTGAAACTGCCGCCTTCTCCAATCCTGAGGAGCGAATGGACGCGTCCAAGGCCGCATATCGGCTTAAAGAATGCCCCGAGCTCTGCTGTGGAGTCTTTATTCGGGAGTTCAAAATGCCGGATTCCGAAGACGAGCCAGTCAGCGAGGTCCAGCCTGGCGATGAGGATAATTATGAAGACATTGATACACTCCCACCAGGAGAGAGCTGTCTAGTCAGTGAGAAGCTTATTGCCCACGTTATGGCTACAAAGACCACTGCTGAAGGTGTTACCAACGAGAGCATGTTGGTCCCCGAAGTTGGAGCCAACGGACGCCCAGTTGACGGCGATATCAGAGGACATATTGAGGCCGGCCGAACCATTGCCATTCACAGCGTGGCAGTTGACCCCAACTTTCAGCGACAGAGCGTGGGTTCCATCATGATGAGGGATTACATGCAGCGATTGACGACGCTGCATATTGCCGATAGAGTTGCGTTGATCGCGCATGATGAGACAATGCCATTCTACAGGAGGTTGGGATTCGTCGATGTTGGACCATCGGCCGTGACAGAGCCTAAGGGAGACTGGAGGGATATGTGGGTACCTCTTCAGGAGGAGGATGACGAGTAATTTTCGGTACCGCTTGTTCTCATAAACGAGACACTAGGAGAATAATCTATTCGAGGATGGACAGGCTGCAAGAGCAGAATAAAGACAGAAGGAAAGAAGGGATAAAAAGAAGGAACACAGACACTCAGATAATGACTAAGCTGCCCTTTTCGAGCATCCCGCTTGCTCAGGGTGGATTTGGCTAATGGCCAGTAAATATTCATGTCCTGCATGTAATGATCAGATATTGACCGAGAGATTGATGTTGGCGGAAGAGATCTCATGTGATGGCGCCGGAGGCTCAAAATGACAAAGACTCTATACGCCTAACTACGGTGTAGTTTCCTACTATCGATTGCTTGATTGGTGGCTTGTATTAAGACGCTGACTTACCCCACACTTATGCATGGCAACTGTGCGTGACGTTGGAGCCGCATGAACCCTCGCCCTATAGAATGCGTAGCAAGGCTAGAATTGAGGAGCCGGGGTTAGATTTCTCAGTCAAGGATCAGGTAAGTCTGTAGTGATTCTTGTGCTAGAATACCTCGACGCCAAGGAATGTGTTTCTTTAACTCTTTAATACATTTATACATAAGCGTAGATGTTGAATGGTTCTACGTGTGTTGAAGCGTTTCAGGCGTGATATCATAAGCTAACTTGGGTTGAAGGGGAAGGAAAAGTCATCCAACTCAAACGCGTCCTCCGCCATATCTAGCAGATCGATATCCAGGAAAGGTCCTGGGGTCGGTGCCGATAGAGCTGGAGTAGGCGTTGGTGCGTTGATGGCTGGAGATGGCGAGGCAGTTGCGGAGCTGGTTGGGTAGTAGTAATTGTGCTGATGAATGACTACCGGCTGGCCTGCCTTTGACGCAATTTCCACTAGCTCTTCGAGTTGCTTGGAGTTGAGGTTAGTTGGGGGTATTCCGGGGACAGAGAATGTGTAGTGAGTGGTTGGAAGATTGGCATTGTTTGAGGAACTGGAAATGGAACCGGGAACAGTCAAACTACTCGGGTCCGTCAGCGTCCCTAGCCCATTGTTTTGATCCTGTGTGCTCCCGCTTGTGCTGTTAGATTTGACCGACGAAGGAGATTGTATAACGGCGGAGGGAACAGAAGTGCCTAGAACTGGTGGACCAGGGACAGTCGTGATCGAGCCAGGTAGCGTTGGAACCGTGGTGGGGCTGGGGAGAGTCGGCGTAACATTACTGCTGCCCAGAGTTGGTACTGGCTCATCATCATCATCTCTCTTTGCAGTCGGGGCAACAAGTTTCCTCCATCGGTTTCGGCATGTGAGTCCTGTTCGGCCGTCCATTTCCTTAGCAATATTCCTCCATTTGGTTCCATATCTGTCGACCAGTTCTAGCAGCAGCCTGTCCTCATCAGGGGACCAGCTTCGTAGTCTTCCAGAAATGTTTGGATCCAGTACATCATTATATCGCTTAGAGCATTGGTCGTCTGTCCGGCCCGGGATCAGCTGGGCAATCCGGTGCCAGACGGGCCCAAGCCGGTTATAAGCCTCGATGAGAACCTTATCCTCATGTTCTGTCCATCTTCCACGCCGTAGCTTCGGGTCCAGCGAATGGAACCATCGTTTTCGGCAGTCTTTTGACGATCTGTGTGCAAAATTGGAGCTAATCTTGTCCCAGTGGCTATTCTTTCCGCACTGATCTCCCCAGTAGGCTACGAGCAGTCGTAGTCGCTCGTCTTCATCTGAGGTCCACACACGGCGGCCCCGTGGGGGAGCGGAACCGCTAGAGGGAAGTTCCGGCAGCGGTTCCATCTTATCGAGGGGATATGGATAGTCCGAGATACGGAAAGTCGTGGGCGTGGCTATTTTCGTCAGTTTGCCGTTCGTAACTTGGTAGGTTAGTAGGTAATTCAATCAGCTGTGCCTGATTGTAATGTGAAGGGAAGTAATTTGATGACTTCCTATTGGTGTGTTTAAACCACTTGTAAGAGTCGGCTCCTAAGATTTGAGTCCAAGAGTGTGAATAGAATAGTTCCTATGTTAGTCTGATCCGAGATCAGCAAATCAACCCAACAAGCAATGCTTTCCGCCTTTCGCCTTCATTACCGCCTATTCCGCAATACTCACCTTGATTTGATCCTCTCAGCCCGCCCTATCCAGTCGTATCGTCCACTGAAGCTGTTTGCCTTCGAAATATAGACCAATAAACCTCACAGACTCCAGCCAAATGCGGTGGAGTCCCTCAGCCTGTAGTCCGTCGGTGATTCCGGAACTTATCACCGTACTACCGTCTTGTCAAGCCCTTGAAGCTCTAACTTCTGCCCACCAAAACTAAACTGGACAATGGTCAGTCGCCGGCACTTCTCACTGCGCTTTTGTCAACCCTGTGCCAAGCCAACCTGCACCGGAACCAACGCACAAAGTTTGCAAAGCGCCAAATCAAACAAATTTCACCTCAACTTGTCGCAAAATCCTTGTTCAAAAAACTCGCTGGTATTATCTCTCTGCAGACTCCGCTTCGGTTGCACTTCCCACTATAGTAATGTCACGTGATTTGTACTTATAGCAAGGTTGCCGCCAAAAGTTCCCAACCGTTGCACAACCAATGTAATTCTACTAATGTGTAGTATTGATTGTCTAAAAGGTTTAATGAAATGAAAACGCACAAACACGTGACCCCCAAAACCCCCCACAATATTTGTGCCAATATTATGCCTCGCGTTGGGAAGTTTACGGAGACACGATAAGTGGGTTACCCGGACTGCCAGATTGAGACGCTAGATAAGACGTTGGCATAACATTTACCTGGATTGTTTCGGAAGAGTTTAGGGTTTGTGTAACCATACTCAGTACAATGTGTGTCCACGTATTGATGTGATTCTTGGGCCGCATATTGACGCATCTCGCGATTTCAACTGTCGATGACTTACTATGTTATAAGTGCATTAATTGCCAAACGTGTAATTATTGACCGGTTAGCCGTGCCCAACACTATACGGAGGTCAGTACCCAACTCTGTACCAAGCTATCCCACGTACGTAAGGCTATACTGCAGTAAATCATATGCAGTCAGCGCAGTTGGCTCGTCAAAGCAGCGAATGCAAACTTTGCCGGATTCCGATAGTCTCAAAACAAATTCAACAATGCTGAGAACGATGCATTAAACCGTTCGAGAGGTTCTAGAGCGAAAATGATACCACTTGAGTAAGTCTTATGCCGGCTATCTCGGTGTCTTACCGGGTACTTGGCTTGTCCAGTCCAAGCCACCACGCCGCCGCGCCAATAACATCGCTGAATCTCATACCGAGGCGTTCAAGCGTATGACTCTAAAAGTTAAAGTCTTAGCCTCGGTGTATCTAAAAGAAATTAAAGTTTGCGCGCTTTCAGTGTCTCCGGTTGGTTCGCCAAACTGGCCTGAGAAGGAAATATTTTTACGCCGTGCATAAAGCGGCGGTGCGGCTCTGACTCACGTGAGACCTTCTCAACGTGATTTTAGTCAAGCACAAGCATTGACCGAAACCCAGAGCTAGCACAATGCCTGTAAGACATTTGTATAGTAACAGTGCGATTATGGAGCCCTTGTTTCTCCTCGGCTTGTACACTTCACAAACAGAGTCTACCTGATCTCCTCGCACATGAATGCGCATAGTACTAAGTATTGGGTATGAATGCATTGGGGTGGTCGTGATGTGATTACGGCTTCAGAAGTTCATGGTTTCGCGAGACTGACGTTGAACGCTGAACGGTGTCTTTCGTTGAATGGCCAATTTCAGTACTACAGCAGCAGTGACTCTCTTGACATGCCACTCATCGCCCCTGTTTGTGTGGATCGTCAGCACGAACCTCCATATGTTTTCGGTTTCTGTCTTGCAGCGGTTCTTGAACAGTCTGGGGTTTTTACGCAAGCATGTGCTACATCATTACTTGGGACTGACTACCAGGGCGTATATTCGAACCCTCTTCGCACGACGTTAATAACCCTTACAAACCAGAGGACCTGGAACCATACATTTGAGCCCAAGCTATAGGATACGGACCGGCCCTTTACGTTTCGTTGTAGCCTGGAAATCTGCAGGCATGTGAAGCCCGTAAAATTGGATCAGAAGATGGGTCCTCGCCATATTCAACGACTCGACCGAGTCTTCGATCTTGGAAGTTTTGATCGCTTTTCTGAAGATCCAACCATATATATTCCAACAGGCACTACGGTGGTTGAAAGTGGTATGTTGAGGGTTGTCTTCGATACAGAAGCTAAACCAATGAATTTCGATTTCACAGCACAACACAATAGTCCAGTCCGCGTGTTGATGGTCGTGGCTATGACTTAACGGCCAAACTGGGAAGCATCATGCTGACGTTTTTAATGGATTTCTGAAACGACACACTTGGGGAACCAATGTCGCGCTAAAATTCCGAGCAGGCCGCATTGCTATCGGTGTGGTCAAAACCGCTATCGAGTCCAGCAAGATCCAAGACCTGCTAGCTAAGGACGGCCAAAGGAGTTCCGGCCTGAGTATTTAACTGCGGAACGTTTCCACCGGAGAGTCTGTTACTTCACTGGATCCACTGGACTATTAGTCCCTCCTCCCGTCTTCCGGTACCGTGTGGTATCAATAGTCATCTCATCGGCTCGGAGTATATCCCCCGACGCCGGGTCTGAATCACGTGACATAGCAAAATCGTCACATGCGGCCGTTGAACGTGACATTCGAGCCTTGTGCATTCCCCACCGAGTAAGGCCCACCGAGGCTGGGCAAAAGCCGCGCCAGTTGATCACCGTGGGGCGGGCACGTCTTTATCAAACGCGATCGTGCCATTCGCGTTTTGGTCGCGCCGCGACGTGTTCGCGACGTGTTCATGACGGGTCTAGCTCACGACTCATTGGTTCGCACAGTGTTTTTCTGAATGGCAGTACCTCTTTTATTCATCTTTATGCTGTTGTGGGCCGACACCACCTCCCGTCGAGCCTTCCGGTTTGCCGAGATTCAGTTTGGGTAAGGGTTGGGTGGTCCCTCGGGCCTCGGTTACGGAAAAATCATATATAAGCATCAATCTCTAGATCAAGGCACCAAACCTTAGTTTATTATTGAATCAGCCAATAGGACGGCCTCACCCGATACAACATCTTTGATTGGACAAGCAACTGAAATGGTTTCTCCCGAACAGTTCCAGAAGGCCTGTGATGCCATGACTGAACATATGGACGAGGATCAATGGGGAGTCGAATTTCTGCGAGATTTCAAGGTTGCTGAATTGATCAGCGAGCCAAACAACGCCTATGTCAGTCTGGATCTGACCCTGAGGAACAGTTATAAAAATTCGCTGGGATTCCTCCACGGAGGCTGTGCTGCCACCATCGCTGATATGCTGTCTACGTGGTGTATGGTGGCTGAGCAACGGTACTGGAAGGATCTTAAGGATGGTGAGAATGCTCACCTCGAGGCTGCCACAAGGGCTGTGCATGATTTTGGCGTGTCTAGAAACATTGATCTGACCTACCTGCGGCCTGTTCGAGTGGATCAAAACGTTTTCTTCAACTGCCGGGTTGTAGCCATCGGTGCGAACACCAGTTTCTTCCACTACTCCTTTGTCCAGAACGGAAAGGTCTGTATTGAGGGAAAGCACGATAAGGCAAAATCTGGCAGGCCGAAGCTATAAGAGCAAGCACTACTTTGAAGAGCTTACAAATAGCGACAGGGCATCAATTACAGAGCCTGGCAAGAACTTCGGGCTAGTAAACCACAAACCTCAGGGTGGGCTTGGACGGAAACTCTCAAGCTGTGTATTCAGCGTGACATCAGGCATAGAAATCAAGCCCGGCCAGCCGAAGAGTCAGAAAGGTTCTTCTTGCATAATAACAGAGTCCATTAGACGATCAAGAGACCTCAAGCATAATCCATAGTCTCTCAGAACACTCACGTGATTGCATTGCTCCCGGAACCACTACCTATTTCGAGGTCTAAGCCACGCTCATCCCAACATATCACCGCAGGGGTCCCGGGCATTCCGACTAGCAAATTAGTCACTGCGAGCTCTTGGCGATCTTCGGTTTTGAGGTACCATAGATACAAGGCAATGTAATCAGAACATCAACGTAATTATCAGCACACTAGCGCCCTACGCGAAAGTGATCGGATATCCGTTCCTGATCTTGACCACACTAATAATCATCGGCCTAGGCCGCCCCGGCTGCGCGCACGTGCTTTCATATGCGAACGCCACCCCTGCCACCACCCACCTGCATCCTCCCAGTGACATATTCGACCATCCTCCACCAACCTTCATCACATTCATTCGATGACATTTAGGCTACTTCGGCTACCAGCGGCCGGTCTGGCTGCTGGCATCACCGCCGCCGCCGTCACCGCCGCCGTTTACCATCAGGTGGAAAGCGAACCCCGGCAAATCTTTATACCGAAGGTGATCCCTCCACCGCCGAGCCGAAACTCGTTGGTTAAGAATCTCGAGCAACAGAGCTATGATATGGTTGTCATTGGCGGTGGCGCTACTGGTACTGGCGTAGTTCTTGACGCCGCCAGTCGTGGACTCAAGGTTGCCTTGCTTGAACGGGATGACTTTGCTGCTGGAACTTCTTCGAGGAGTACAAAGCTTGTCCACGGTGGTGTTAGATATCTCGAGAAAGCCGTCTGGAACGCGGACTTTGACCAGTACAAGCTTGTGAAGGAAGCCCTGGCCGAGCGAAAGATCTTCTTGGAAATTGCACCCCATCTTTCTTTTGCTCTGCCAATCATGATTCCTCTGAATCAATGGTGGCAGGTGCCTTATTACTGGGTCGGCACCAAATGCTATGATCTGTTGGCAGGCAAGCAAAACCTGGAAAAAAGCTATTTTCTGTCACGAGGCCGGGCCCTGGAAGCCTTCCCAATGTTGAACGACCACGATCTCAAAGCTGCCATGGTCTACTACGACGGTTCCCACAATGATTCGCGAATGAACGTCTCCCTCGCTATCACTGCTCTTGAAGAAGGCGCTGATGTCGTCAATCACGTCGAAGTCATTGGCCTCTCCAAGGACTCCACCGGTAAGCTGAATAAAGTAATTGCCAAGGACCTTGAGACCGGTAAGGAAATTGAAATTTCCACTAAATGCGTCGTAAATGCCACCGGTCCATTCTGCGATGCTATTAGAAAGCTCGACGACACCTCTGTTCAGAGCATTGTCGCCCCGTCTTCTGGTACCCACATCATTCTGCCTGGATGGTACTGTCCAAAGAAACTTGGCCTGCTTGATCCTCGAACTTCTGACGGCCGTGTTTTGTTCTTTTTGCCATGGCAGGGCTCTGTTATCGCTGGAACCACGGACGACCCTTGCGAAGTCGAGCGAAACCCGGTCCCAACTGAGCAGCAGATTGATTTTTTGTTGAATGATATCAAGGAATACGTCAAGGGCAAGATTGAAGTTAGAAGAGAGGATGTCCTTGCCGCTTGGACTGGTATTCGACCGCTGGTTATGGACCCAGAGAAGATGAAAAACGGTGGCTCTCAGAACGTTGTTCGAAACCACCTGGTTACAACTTCAGAATCTGGCCTAGTTACTATCGCCGGAGGAAAGTGGACTACCTATAGACAAATGGCTGAGGAAACAGTTGACGAGTGCATTGGTCTCTTCAGCCTCCAGCCTCCAAAGCCCTGTCAGACAAGAACTCTGAAATTGGTGGGATCTGAGGGTTGGACCCCATTGACCTACATTGATCTCATTCAGAAGTTCAACCTCGACCAGGAGGTCGCCCTTCATTTGTCTGAGAACTACGGCACAAGGGCTTTCACTGTGGCCGAGCTCTCTTCAGAAGCCAACGCCAGCCCCAAGTCTACCGCTACTCGAGGGGCCAGGATATGTGCTCCATACCCCTTCATCGATGGCGAGCTGCTGTATGCTGTTCGGTACGAGCATGCCCGAACAGCCGTTGATTTTTTGGCCCGACGAGTTCGACTCGCGTTTTTGAACAGTAGGGCCGCCTATGAGGTTTTGCCACAGGTTATTGAGGGAATGGGTAGAGAACTCAACTGGGACAAGACCAGAAAGAAGAAGGAGCATGAAGACGCCGTGGAGTACCTCAAGTCTATGGGACTGAACCTGTAATGGAGCGACGTTATGACTTTTAGGAAATCTGCCCTCTCGACGAGGCGTATTAATATAGACGAGTAGATGATATTACAGAACGCAATTGGATCGTTTCTCAGCAATCGTATCTCTCTCGCTTCAACTGCAGCGGAAAGCAGTGCTGGACTGAAGGTGATATAGCGCTTTCAGTGAGACCAATCTGTGGCAATTAGGAACAGAAATTCGCATCCTGTTTCATCTGTCAAACAGGTAATAAAGAAACCAGGAAAGTTTTTGCCAAAGTTGTAAGTACCCATCAATCAATCAACCTCGGTATATATCAAACTACCGGAGGCAGTCTCAACTCTTGATTTCCAGGTTCACCATGCCCTCTCCACCCTCCTCCACGCTCTCGTTACTCTCATTCAACCTCAAAGTCGGATGATGCCTAACCACGCCTCGCTTCGACAGCCCTCTCCAAACCCATTGCACCTCGTTCTGCGGCACATCAATCTCACTGCGAAACTCCATAATGAAATTTGTGTCGGCCATGTCAAACTCTGAGTACCGCATGAATTCGTCTCGAATCGCCGCCATGGACCAAAAGCTCAGCTTTCGCAGACAGGCAACCACAAGACAAGTCACCTGGCTGCCATTCAGACAATGCAGGTACATAGGACTTGCGTCGGCATCAATCATGCGCTCCAAGGCTTTTCGAACCACCGTATACCCCACTGGAACTCCTCGTTTCTTCTTTGATTTCGCACTGGCGGGACCACACTCGATGTGTACTAGCTCGATATTGTGTATCCTCGCAAATTCCTGCATCTCTGCGCTCAGCGGTTCCGGTGTTAGCGATAAAATTGTCTTCAAGCCTAGTCCCTCAAGAAACCGCAGGTTATGTGACCGTGGATATGATCCTCGGTAGAGCGTGGGCGCCACTAACCCGAATCTTAGCGGTGCTGCTAGTTCTGTTCCTGTCATGGTGGCGATCAACCAATTGTCGGGAGTAAAGGTGATTGATCAATCGAGCAAGCCAAAACTGTTAAGGCCCCGTCTAAGCGCCAGCTCGTCTATGGGTATAAGCACCGTCCTGTATATGTTATTCAACTGGCCGGGGGAATCCGCTGTGTGACAGGCTGAATCGTTTGCGAGACTATGCCATGTGTTGCTGCTAGGTCAAGCGTCAACTGTTTTCATGAACTGGCATGAAAGTTTCGTGATGGTGATATTAAAGTGATGAACTGACTCGATCGGCACGGATAAGGATAAGCCGCGACATTGGGAGAGTCACCCACTATATTGTATGTTTCCCGTTCCGTTGAGGAAATGAGATGATTTTCTGGGATCCTAGAGTGCAGATAGAATGAAAACTTTCACATCAGCAAAAACTATTGAAATCGTATACCAAGTATACATGCGATATATACAATGCAAATCTATACAGAATGAGGGCTCTCATTTCCCTCGCTCAATAGACCCTCCTCACGTAAAGTCTCCTCACTGGTGCTCTTGACTTTCGGAGGGTTCCTATCCACAATCACTGAATACAGTGCGATGACCACCCCCAGTCCACTCGTGCCAATTCCGGTGTAGAAAGCACTTCTGAAGCCTTTGAGCAACTCCGCTGGGCTCTGGCCAGGTGAAATCTGCACTAGGACGGTTCCGGCGATGCCCAGACCGATCGAGATCGAGTAGTTCACCACCGTCACCACCAGACTTCCTGCGATTCCCTGGTGTTTTCTCGGCACGCTTTCTGAGAGCATAATCGTTGCACTGGGAAAGCTCATATCCATACCGAACGGCGCAATCAGCAGCGAGAAGAAGCACTGCTCCCAGTAAGACTGATCGACCGGCATAGTCGCCAGGAGGATGTTTGCAGTCATGAATGATAACATTGCAATCAGCATAATTACCGGAATGGGAACGTTGTTGCTCATGAGAACACCTGTGATAACACTTGCAGCAACTCCAGAAACAACGGCGCAAAACTGTGCCGTCGAGGTCAATGGTGTCTGATGTCTCAACTGCTCTAGGAACCTCCAGGAGTAGTATATCCACACGCCGAAGCTGGCCCAGCCAAGTGCGATACACAGCAAGACTCGCACCATGCGAAAGTTGAATGCCTTCACCGGAACGAGCGGCTGCTCTACTTTGGTTTCAATGTAGACAAACGCTGCAAACGAGAGGCATCCCAGAATCAAAAGGACATAGACATATGCAGTTGGCCATCCCACGACTGGGCCCTGGTTCCAGGCCACATTGAATAGAATCAAACCCGTCACTCCTGTGAAGGACCCCAGCCAGTCGAAGTGTTGCGGTTCGTCTGACTTCTCTCTCACGTTGGGAATGACAAACCAGGCCATAACAGTCACCAGTGTGGAAGCTATAGCCATCAGGTAAAACGTCCAATACCATGAGGTGAACTGCAACATGAGACTGGTGAACAAAGCACCCCAGAGATAACCCACTGGCGCAGCTGCGCCAAATAGAGCAAACGCCATATTCTTCCTCCTGCCCGGTGGATACACGTTGCCCATGATCGCCAGGGCATTTGGGATCAGAAACGAAGGGCCGATACCTTGAAATCCACGGCAGATATTGAAGAAAATCCCGTGCGAATACCTGCTGATTCCACATAGCAAGGACCATAGCGCCAGCCAAGAGAAGCCAAACAATAACATGTTTTTGTGGCCATACATGTCACCAAGTCGTCCCGCAATCAGAATAAAGGAACCAATGGTTAGAGCGTACGAAGCCACGTACCAACTCAGCTGCCCAGGGTCGGTAACACCAAAGTAGTTGCCAATTGCATTCGGATCAACGTTCGTTTCTGCCGTTCCTGCCTGGGTGAACATCTGAGCACATAACATGACAAAAATGAAGGGGATTTCCTGCCCTAGCGACAGTTTAGTCGCTTTGCGTAAGTCGGATTGGACATTGTCGTAGTCGCTCGCGACTGGGAGATCCATGTGGTTTTGAGACTCGCATTTCTTTGATTTTGACTCGTTTTGGCTCGGA
Source organism: Blastobotrys robertii (assembly GCA_030564385.1). NCBI lineage: Eukaryota > Fungi > Ascomycota > Dipodascomycetes > Dipodascales > Trichomonascaceae > Blastobotrys > Blastobotrys robertii. The sequence continues at coordinate 52,435 of JAJLUQ010000067.1, read as the reverse complement.
CTTGAACCATTCTGATCAAAATCATCACCTATATCCAGATCACCATGCCTCGAGATGGTATCTCCATTATTCTTCTCCAAATCAACAGTAGACCCCGGTGCGCCTATCTTATCGGACGCCGAAGCGCTAACCTTATCCATTGCGCGGGCATCTCCGTCACTATCGCCCATATATCCACGGTCTGTGGCCTCTAAACTCTTCTCCCCAATATTCATATCGTTACTGTATATAGTACTTATTGCTAGACCGATGGACCCTACTTTATATTGTCCCGACAATTTCCGGTTAGGGTACAGGGTTAGGGCTCGCTAGCCGACTTAGTAAAGGTTAGTAAGCCAGTGGATCGGCCGCCTTGTCAACTTGACTAACCCGGTTTCGTGAATTTTGGAAATGCAAAAATGATGCGATCCCGAGTGGGATAGGAAAATGCGTAGTTCCAAAGAGATTACGCATTATTTTGGTTGAGTGGTATTGATGCTCGTATTAGTTCCAGAAAGTTGGATGCATAATTGTGTGTGCCTCGATCAGACTGACTCTTTAACACTGTGGTTTCTACTACTCTCTCTGGTAGCCTCAATCAAATCCTGTTCGTCCTTGGACGCCAGATCGTTCTGAGGAATGAACAGCGAGCAAATGAAGCCAAAGAAGGCAATGCCGATAAAGACATAGAAAGATGTCCTGAATGCGTCCATATATAGGCCCCTGGCGATGCTTTTGAGCTCCTGAGGGAGAGAGTCCACGGCGTTGACGCTAGCTGGAGCGTTGCCCGCCAGCAAGTGAGCCAGTTCTGCGTTATCCAGACCTCTTGCCTTTTGCGTGATTGTATTTTGAAAAGTAACACCACCGATAGCCAGAGATAGAGATAGACCAATCTGCCGCAGATAGGTGTGCATGGCAGTGGCCACAGCGATGTCCTTTCGCTTGACCACCGTCTGGAGTGAGATCAGAAAAGATTCAAAATTGAAGCCAACAGGGAAGCCAAAAAGCATGGGGTATAGCACCCGCTGGGCCACGTTGCTCTCTGGAGTCAGCGTCGACAACAAGCCAATGAATGCCGTAGTCAAAGCCAAGCCTACTCTCTGCATCCACACATAGTGACCAGTCTTGGAGATGATCCAGCCACCGAGAGCAGACGTCACCGCCAAAGCCAGCGCCAGTGGGAGCACGTATGCAGCGGCCATGAGTGGATTCTGGCCATAAACCGACTGAAACAGCAGCGGGAGGAAGTAGAACACGCCCATGAAGGAAATTGCGTGGCTGAAGGTGCCCAACAGCGAGAAACAGCCCGTTCGCGATGCAAAAAGCTTGGGCATGATTACTGGCTCCGGAACCCACAGCTCATAGCAGGCCAGCATACCGTACAGAACCACGCTGAACACCAGGAAACAGATAATGAAGGCGCTGTTCCATGCCTTGAGAGTTCCGGCCCAGTCCAGAGCTATCAGCAGCAAACAAGTTGCGCCTACTGACAAGGCGATACCGACAATATCAATTCGCTTGAGGCCCTTGAACATGTCGGCCCGAGTCAGGTCGTTACCCTGGCCGCGTAGAAATATCGTGAGTAACACGAACGCCGCACCGGCGACTGGAAGCATAATATAAAAGCACCAACGCCAGAGCCCGTTTTGGGTCAAGGAGCCGCCGATCAAAGGACCGATGCAGTCGGCTACGAGCCAGGTGGCTCCGATAAATCCGATAAACACGCCTCTTTTCCGGAGTGGGACCATGTCTGAGATGATAATGTTAACCAGGCCAAAGATTCCTCCACCACCGAGGCCCTGGACCACTCGGCCGGCGATTAGCATGTTGATAGATATAGTGGCTCCAGAAATAGCACTACCCAGCATGAACAAGCCTAGCGCGACTAGAATCACCGGCTTCCGGCCATATATATCCGACATTTTGCCGTACACCGGAAGAACGGAAGCGCAGGACAGAATATAGGCATTTCCGATCCATGTATAGCCTTCAGCGCTGTGTAACGCAGCAGTGATTTGCGGCAACGAACTCGTGGCCACAGTTTGCTCCAGAGTCACCACGAAGAGCGTTAGGCACAGTATCAGGGCCAGGAGATATGTTCGTTTGCCTGATATCCTCTCTATGCTGGTGAAATCGCTCTTCTCATATGTCTTTTCCTCGTGGTCCATTTTCTCGTCTGATTTTTCCTCCTTTATTGACCAATTCTGGTCCTTATCCTTCGACATTGCATTAACTTGGGTCGAATGGTGATGAGACGCAGTTGGCTCCAATAGTCGGCGCCCTTTACCGAGTCGGCGCTAATACCAAGTCTGCGGTGAGTCGAGACCAGCGACACGGCTCCGTAATTAGTGAGGCTAGTGCAAGCGCTGGCTATGACAATAGCTGTCTCGTCGCGTATCTGGTGACAGCGCTTGACGCTTTCAATTGCCAAAGTAAAGAGAATGTGAATATCCGGCGATCTGGCGATATATATACTCGCTCCAGTGCTGTGGTCAACCTCCGATAGATTCACAATCCCCGTATGATCAGTGTGAGGAGTGTCTATAATGGCTCTGAACTCAGCCGTGCCCACGTGACCAAGGAAGAAGTGACTTGATGAATGTTTGCGAATAGTGAATGTGCGTCTTCTTATATAAAACACATTGCAACTGTTTCTGCGGGAATTAAGATTCGGCCCAATGCGTGCTTGTCTCTGGGTACTTTGAATGTGGTAACACACGGCGAGAGCCGCCCAGCGCGCGCGCCTCATCACCTGCGGCTCCTGTGGATTGTTATCGCGCGCTAACCACCTATCACTGAACATCACCAAAATATATAAAGACATCATGCAAACAAGGGGATATCGGCATGAGCGGCAAAAAGACTCGGATACGGGGAATTGAACCCCGATTTGCACGGTGAGAGCGTACTGTGCTAACCATTACACTATATCCGATAGTAAATCTTGCGAACTCTGTGGATCGAACACAGGACCTTCAGATTACTCTGAACTGAAGTGAACTTCAGTCTGACGCTCTCCCAACTGAGCTAAGTCCGCCGATTGAAAAAAAATTTGAGGAATGAAAGAAGTTCGCAAAACGTTTACAGCCCTAACCCTGCCCTAGCCCTGGCCGTATTTTTGCGCGCTTTTCGGCAAATTTGAATTATTCCGAAGCTGCACGCGAAGCTCCCAAGATGGCACTTTTTGGCGGCCGAGACCACTGCAGGCGGAATAATGTGTGGGAAAAAAGCGGAAGTGCCGAGCGAGACTGTTGGGGCTGATGCGATAAAGATGCGGACTTGGCGTGAGGGATTTTGCCCAGCGGCAACAGCCAGGCTACGAAGATTACGCGCTCTATGACATTCACACGACAGGGTAACACGACATTCGTGGTCAGTACTAAGCGACCACGTGCACGGGCGTTGAAACGTTGAAACCGTTGAGCCACTAAACATCACGTGATTGCCCAGACTCGCGATGTGATCACAGAGCATTACAGCCTCGCGAATCACAGGTGAGTCAGCTGTTGTCATGAGGGGAAGAGAGATGAATATACGAGGCCCCACCCCGAGTGTCGGGTTTAAGGTCTCAGAATTCGGTGATAAGTTCTCGCTGGGTAACCGGGCCGTGGAGTTGGAGCCGCAAATGTAACGATGATCAGTTATCGCGACAAGTTGCTGTTTGGGTTGGCTGCTCGGGTCGTCGGAGCCCGGGAAGTCGCCGCATGAAGGGGTGATTTTGAGGATATTGTTTATGTAGGAGGGGTTAATAGAGGGGTTGTTAGTAAGCAAGAGAGGGGTATTGTGTTTGTTTGAGACTTAGCTTGAGGCCAGTGCAAGCTTGCTTCTCGGGTCCTGTTCCTCGTTTTTCATACACTAGTTTCGACGATCTTTTGCCGTTCAATTTTTGACACGCAAGAGCATACCTAGTCCGGCGAAGGGATTAGCGCGCCGCCAGAAATTCTGAAGATAAGTGTCATTTCACACTGTTGAGCATACATATAGATTCGAGTACTATTAGAGTGCATTCCTTACATACAACAATTCTCAACTGCAGCGAGAAAAAGCTTAGAGAGCGGTCTTGAGAGCAGCGTCGGCCAATGAGGACGACACACGCTGGGATATTCCAGATGTTGGCACCACGGAGGTAAAGAGCCCCTGAGCCAGAGAGGTGGCCGAGGAGACATCAGCGAAACCGTTGATGGAGGCGGTCTTCGGCACAGCTGAGTAGGTGCAGTACTAAGCTAGAGCACCAGTGGCGATGGCGACGGCGAGAGTGAACCTCATGGTGGTGTAAACCGTAGAAGATGAATCGACTGTTGTCAATCTGAGCTATTGCCTTTGGTACACTTTGGAACTGTGCGTCAAAGTGCTCAAATATATACGTCGACATTCCCATGCATCACTGATATTAATGTTATTTCGATCGCCTCACTGAACTACCTTAACCTAGGCTTTCATCAATGAACAAAGCCTATTAGATACTATAGTCACTGCTTGACGCTGCGTCTAGTCAGTTCTATCCGTTTCGTCCAGGTTTTTGAAACCCTTGGCGATCGAAACGCATGCACGGAGACCCATGTTACACATTAAACAGAGCCTAGCGAATGCCGCTTGGTTGGGAATTGCTAAGGCACGGATAGCAACTGCTGTGCGAACGTGTCAATTCGTCTTCAACCGTTACGTGCGCATAGAATCCTGTGCGCATTGAACTGGATTACGGCAAGCAGTTCTCTTTCCCAACCCCCTAATACGGACCATAAGCTCAAGTACGAAAACACAAAACACAGGCCACAGCTCTTTTATCAATCTGCCATGTGGAGTGGAAGTTAATCATCGCGCGCAAGCTGTTAATATGAGCTGTGGCCAAAAGTGACTCGGATTCCAGTAGCACATGAATTCATAACCGAGGTTAAGCTAAGTACAACTTTCCTGTTTCTTATCCGAGCCCTTTATGGATAGTTCGCAATAGGATTGCGCCAAGTAGCGCGTGTGAAAATTGAGATTGCTAAAATTGGGAAGATTTTGTGAGAAATGCGCGTTACATCTATTTGAGAAGAGGCGGTCCGCATTCACTTTGATTGGTAAAACTGTCCTGGAGAAACACACAATGCAGGTCAGATACACGCTACCGAGCCACTAGCCGTCGAAACAGGATGCGGACCGTATCCTCCATTGTTCTTGATCCGAACTCGCAAACCCGGCGCTCTGGTTCCTGTTGCAGACCATATGCATTGTGAATCTTTTGGTAGCATTGACATCTTGCCGATGGAGTGTCCCGAGCCTCTCTTATAATTGTCTCCACAGCGCTTGTCTTCTCTTGTCTGCCTCAGCTTGACTTTATACTGAACTTGTCATCCTCACTTTTGGATGTAATCATCGTAAACTTTGCCTCACGTTTATCCTTAAAGTTCACACTGAATTCGATACGCACGCTGTCGCAGAGAACTTTAGGCAGTCGCTCAGCAGGGTTCGCAAGGCTCTCAGCATCTGCAGCATTCTTCTCAAATCAAGCGCTATAGTTGCTGAGGCATAGTTCATATTGTAATTTCACGCCTGAATGCTCTGATGGCTTGTAGCCTTAAGGATTGGTCATCTACTTGGACCAGGAATGCTAATGTTGCGAGAACTAGCTAGACTAAACAAACGCGATGTTTGTTGTCGGCATCCACGCACTAGTGTATATTGGGGCTTAGCCATTGCTTGGCCAACAGAATCAGCGCCTTCCACCTGCGAGTGAGCAGTCTTGAACATATTTTAGGCACTTTTATCGTACTTATCGCTATGGTCTAAGTGAGCCTCAGCCCATGAGCCCATGAGCCTCACGCGCTCGCGCACCCTTGTTTCGCGCCGCGATGGCTACACGCCATGACCTTACTGGAACTTATTCGCGGCACACAGAGCGCTGATGTGTCGGTGCGAAGCTCGTCCGAGCAGCATTTGAAGCAGCTGGCATGTAATACCGACAATTACTGTCTCGAGCTGGCATCTCTAAGCGAAGATGATTCCGTTGACATCGGAGCCCGACAGAGCGCGTTGATCTTGCTGAAAAGAGCGGTTACGGCGTCGTGGAATATTGGTTTCGGCGAGTTTTCTGGCGTTCCATTGAAGGAAGATACAAAGGTTCATGTTCGGAGGAAATTGGTTGAGTTGATTGGCTCGAATCAGAGAAAAGTGCGATCTCTCGGTGCCTTAATACTCAGCAAGATTGTTTCCGTGGAATTTCCAGACGAATGGCCTGATCTCATTGATAACTTGATCCAGATTATCAAGAAGGGTAATCAGTATCAGGTGAATGGTGCGCTTCTCGTGTTGAATGAAGTTTTGAACGATGCCTTCTCTGAACAGGAATTCTTCAACGTTGGCTCTACAATTGTTGAAGTTCTACTTGAGGTGGCCCAAGACAGCAAGTTTTCGCTAAACGACAAAACTCAAGCCGTGCAATGTTTCAACGCTTGCATTCAATATTGCCTCATGAGCGACGACGACACACTTCAAACAGCAGTGGAAGCCTTCGCAAAGCAGGCTGTGGAAAAGTGGACGGTGATATTCTCAAGCATGATTAGTGCGCCAATTGATCATGCCCAGTCAGGATCTTTAATCAACCTCAAAATCGAGATTGTCTCGGTGATCAGGGATATCTCTGCGGCGTTCCCTGATTTGATTCCCTCCTCGTTCAGCCAGCTGTTCCAGGCGGTCTGGCTTGATCTTCATCATCTCGCAACCCTTTACGAAGGAAGTGTGGTGCGAGATACCATGCAGCCGGTTGCTGAAACTGAAGAAGACCGCGAACTGATGACCCAGGTGACCATGAGCGATTTGGTGGTTTCTGAGCTGACTCTTCTGGAGCTTATCCTAGAAGACCACAATTTCGCCAAACAGATCCTCACGCGCGAGCATCTTCAGAAACTGGCCAGCCTTTCCGTGATCTTCTCTCAACTGCCCTCAGACTTTGATATGACTCTAGACGAGTTCATTGTCGAGGAAACAGAGACTTTCATCAAGGAGACACCGAGATCACAGATTCCGGCGGTGATTGAGCAGATTGAAGACACGCACTTCGCCACACTGGTATTGCAGCCTTATGCAGACTGGGTGTCCCAAGAGGCTGCTCTGTATGTGATTCAGAACGTGATCAAAGCAGAACTGAGTCTTGAACCTGAAGCTGTTCAAAACGCTGCTGCTCTCATCTCGCAATCTCTCGCCACAGACTCGACTCCGCTTCGAGCTCGAGCTCTACTCACAGGCGCTCTTCTACCTGCCGACAAGTCATTTTCTGAACAAATCCTCCAAGCATCATTTAATTTGTCAAAGGTTGACCCTGTTCTCACGGGTTCGGCCCTATTAGCAATTAAACGACTGTCTGATACCTTCCCCGAAGTTAAATCTCAGCAAAATGCCATTTTCCTGATGATTTCCTCCTTGGTGCCAGAAGCCAACGACGACGCCGCTTCTACCTTGGTTCAACTACTGCATTTTACTGCACACCTCGATATGCAGGCTGCGGTGAAACTACCCGACGTGTCTACGCTTCTTTTCACTCTAGCAGCCAAGGATACCGCTAATGTTGAACTCAACACTGAAACCATCGAAACCTTTGAAACTCTCGTCGCTGAGGCAACGTCGTTCGGAACTTTCATGACTATCTATTCCAATACCCTACCAATGTTGCTCCAGGCCCTTCATTCAGAAAATTGGGATTTCAACCCAAACCTCATGCTGGCTCTTAACCTAATCACTGCATTGATTGAAAAAGGCCCTGATCCACTCCCGGCGGAGGTTGCCAACGACCTTTTCGAGCGTCTTAGCCAGATTCTCATTGAGTCAATGGACTCGCAGATTATCCAGGTTGCTTCGGCTGCTTTCACTTTCTTGGTAGAGTACAGTGCCTCGCAGTTGAGGGAACTGAGTGCTGGTCCACAGCTGATTCTGAGAGTGGCTGCTCGACTGTTGGGCCCGGACTGTGAAGACTCTGCGACTATCAACTCGGGTGCTCTAATCAAGACAATTCTGGACAAGTTTGGAGGCGATCTTGGAGGGCTGTTGAATGAAATTCTGACCGCAACAGCGAAACGACTTTCCACGGCTGAGAATCTGCTGCTGATTGAAAGTCTTGTTTCTGTGTTTAGCGAGCTGGTTTCCAAGTCGCCAAAGGACGTCGTTGATGTGCTGAGCAATATGCAGATAGACGAGAGCAGCGGCCTGCGTGTGGTCTTGACAAAGTGGTTGTGTACCTTTGACATCATTCGAGGCTACGAAAACATCGCAAAGAAGTGAGTATTTTGGAACATTTGATCGTTCTGGCTGATCCCGTCGCTGCGGTAAACTAACATAGCATCACATCCCTTCAACTCCTCTACAACATTCAAGACCCTCGGGTCAATGATATTGTAGTCGATGGTGACATCATTGCGCCTGATGACGATGTTATCTTGACGAGATCAAAGGCCAAAGACTGTGAGTATTCTTTCATCAACACAAACTAACAAGTACCCTACGAAAAGGTTCCAGCGCCTTTGAGAATCCTTCAAGTTCTCCTCAAGGAACTCGCCCAAGTGCCCTTCACAACCAAAGACGCCCATGACACTGTAGGCGATGACGACGGCTGGGAGGACGTCGAGGTGCCAGTCCCCCAAAACATCAGCAACTTGCTCGGAGGAATGGCTGGCTCGCTGCTCCAAGAGCTTGAAGGCGGCCCTACCAACAGGAGCCTGAACGCCGAAACAATAGAGCTTATCTCCAACTGGCTCAAGTTTATCAAGGGCAATGTCGCGGCTACTGAAAGTTACTACTCCCGACTCACCCCGGATCAGAGGGCAACCTTCGACAGGTTTTCTTAGCCCACGCAATTTAGTGGGAATGTAATTAGGTTCATAACGATTCACGATTTCTCAGAATTTTAAGTAGTGCGGCGGTGTATGCGGCTGCAACATCACTCGTCCCAACACCTCATACACCATGGGTATAGGACGGTTGTTCATTGCAACGCGAGCGCTGCTAATTGGAGTTGTGTTACTGGTCCCCAAGGAGTATGATACATCTTCGCGGGCACTGCTTGGGGGTGGTGACTTCACTGGCGCCTGGAGCGTACTCGCCCGGCTGATTGAGAAACTGTGCATATGGGACTCTGTTTTCTACACCTCAATGGCGGAGAGGGGTTTAATTTATGAACACGAATGGGCTTTTGGACGATTATGGTCTTTGTTGATTGAAAAAATTGCAACCGTTCTGTTTTCTCTGGCGAGTTTGGTCGAATGTCCTCTACCCGATGTGTACATCTATGCTCTCACAGGCAACATTCTGGCCATTACAAGCCATTACCTCGGGGCAATTGTCCTCTATATGCTCACCAAGCGGGTGTTTAGAGACGATAAAATGGCCTTGCGAACAGCCTACCTCTACGTGGCCACGCCGGCTAGTGTGTTTATGATCTCAGGCTACGCAGAGTCCACCTTCGCATTGGTCAGCTTCATAGCTTTGTATGCAAGGGAAACTGGCATGTTTGAACTTAGCGGACTATTGTTTGCCCTGTCGACTGGCCTGCGATCTAACGGTGTCCTCTGGGGAGGCGTGTTTCTCTACGATCTAGCCCTTGCAGTTGCCTCCAAACGTGTGGTGAGGTCTTTCCGAATTATCCTCGCCGGTTCTCTCATCGGTGCTGCATTTGCCGCTCAACAAGTCCACGGGTACTACCTCTACTGCCCGGGCCGAGAATTTTGCGACAACACCATTCCATCGCTCTTCAGTCACGTCCAGTCTCATTACTGGAACGTTGGCTTCTTGAAATACTGGACTACAAACCAGATACCCAACTTTGGCTTTGCTGCTCCCACGCTGATCATACTGGGGGCCTCCTGCCGATATTACCTCAACAAGCCAAAAATTTATGGCCCGCTTCTCGTTCAGTTCATCTTGTTGGTGCTTGCCATTTTTTTGTACCATGTTCAAATCATCACCCGTATCGCAACTTGTCTACCGGCAATGTATTGGTACTGTGCGGAGGCCACCACACCTCGAGACGGAGGTGTGTCGTCGTCAGGAAAAGCCATCATTCGCTACTTTGTTATTTGGAACTTGGTCCATGCGGTGCTGTTTTCGACATACCTTCCTCCAGCGTGAGTGAAAATTGACGGTTTCACACAGAAACGCAGTAGGGGATAGTTCGAAGACCACTATGCTGGAATTAACCTTCGACCGGACCGGGCTAACACACTTTGTTACGGCTTCACGCTGGTCAGGGCTCATCTCTCACAACCCCTGACAATCTACTTTGCCAGGAAGAAGTGAGAGGCTATAGGTCTTGTGAAGACCGGCCCAGTCGCTCTAGCTGATGGAGTAGGTGACAGGCAAGCATATGCTGACAGGACTTCACTTAAGACTATCGTCTGCTTAGTCAACGCTTGGTCAATAAATATATACATGAACTACTCACGCTCAGTCTAGTGCTTGACAGACTTGCCCTGCTGGGCGAGAGCCTCAATTCGCGAGGCGTCCTCGAGCAATGCAGTGTCGACGGCGCCGGCGGGCAGGTGAACATATCGCACGACGGATCCTCGGACAAACAGGTTCTTGACAGCACTCAGGTGTGGGTAGTCCTGTTCATTGGTTGTGTGAATGTCGTCGAGCTTCAGATTCAAGTACTGGTCGACAGATTTGAGGGTTCCCTTAATGATCATGTCGTTTTTCAGTTCAACAGTAACCTGCGTTAGTTAGGCCAGTAGGAGTACGGGGCAGTGTAAACCATACAGCTTGAGTTTGCTTTGAGCGTGACTGTTCTGGCATTGACTCCGCCATTCGATACTCAGCTGTGTCGCAGGACTTTACTGATATCTGATAGTCAATGTTGATGCATGAGTGCCCGAGAAGACTTTCTCGGCGACAAGAGTGTCCAGCTTTTCATAACACTCTTTGGGCCGGTCCCAGGATATCAAACCAGCTCAGAAAATGCTGCGTCATCTCGAACTCCGCGGCCAAACACTCTATATCCGCTGATTTGTTGAGAGCCCGGATTCAAGATTATAGCGTGCCATAATCAACTCATTTAACTTGGCGTGGGCCCAATTTTTCAGATTTTGCCTTTATACTGGTGTATTCTAATCGCGAAAAAGCTCTCATGCCGCCTGTCGTCGAATATCACCAATGCCCATGTCATGTACCTCGCGTTCACCTCGTTCACCCCCTCTCGGTCTCTTTCATTCTTTGGCCTTCACGTGGCCCCTTCAACACCACCTACTCACCTCGTGGTCAATTAACGTTTTGAAAAAAGAGAAAAACAACATGTCGACAGTCCTATTGTGTGGTGTCTATGCTCTATTTCATGTCGGTGATGGTCGCGCTGAAATCTTTCGCGCTGGGAGGTTGAGGCCGGGTAACCCTTCGTATTTACGCGAAGATCCAATGAGACAACTGGGAATAAGCATTTTCTTATCGCGAACATTTTCAGTTGGATCTTTCAACTAGAATTTCAATAGGTCTAGAGTTGTCGGAGAAGGGCTAAACCTGGTTCGCGCGTAAAGAAGACTCGGAGCCCGGATAGTCGGAAAAACTTTCAGCCGAGACTTTTGCATCAAGATGACCCTCGCAAAGAGTCAGTTCTTCTTCCTGAAGAACATCTCGATATCATCGACGGCGAGCTCATGTGGCTCGTCAAAGCTGTGTCTGGGCGCTATATCGAGGAGCGGCTCTAAAATCGCCGGAAAACTATGGCCAAAGTCAAAGGTTAACCTCAAGCTGCAGCAAACGAGAAAGTTTAGCAATATTGGATTTCAGCAAAGGATACCAGGTATCAGAGGTTTCTCGACCGTGGCTCCTCTGCGACAAGAAATCTCGCCAGATATGAAGGCTGCCATCAGATCAATCAAAGGTGCCTATGCAAAGAAGGAAGTCAAGCGACCGCGGCCTGTAAACTCCAACAAATACGTCGGTTACTGGCTTTTGGGAAGTGCAGGTTTGGTTTTTGGTATTGTTGTTCTCGGAGGTTTGACCCGACTGACTGAGAGTGGATTGAGTATTACTGAGTGGAAGCCTGTCACTGGAACCCTCCCTCCTATGAACGAGACTGAATGGGAAGCAGAATTCGCTAAATACAGAAACTCCCCAGAATTTCACATCCTCAACGCCAACATCACTCTGGAGGAGTTCAAGTTTATCTTTTTCATGGAATGGGCCCATAGAGTGTGGGGTCGAATGATTGGCCTTACCTTTGTTATCCCCGCTGCCTACTTTATTTATGCTCGAAAGACCAGTTTCCACACCACCAAGCGATTGATTGGAATCTCTGCTTTGATCGGTCTGCAGGGATTCATTGGCTGGTGGATGGTCAAGTCTGGCTTAAACCAAGAGTTCTTAACTACGCCAGGTGCCCACCCGCGAGTTTCTCAGTACCGACTTGCTACCCACCTTGGTACTGCGTTTCTGGTGTACGCTGCCATGATTAGCACTGGTTTGATGGTTCTGAGGGAAAACAAGTGGATCAAGAACCCCGTCGAGGCTATGAAGTACATCAATGCAATCTCTCACCCCGCTTTGAAGCGATTCAGGTTCCTGAGCAAGAGTCTCTTTGGTCTGGTGTTTGTCACTGCCATGTCTGGAGCCTTTGTCGCTGGTCTGGACGCTGGACTTATTTATAACTCGTTCCCGCTCATGGGCGAGACCCTCATCCCCCCTACCCAGGAACTCTTCAGCCCACTCTTTGCCTCGGATCCAAATTCGACCTTCAACCTGTGGTGGAAAAACATGCTGGAAAATCCAACTACTGTTCAGCTGACGCACCGAATTCTGGCAACGTCTACGTTTTTCGCCACATTTGGTCTTCACGTGTACAGCATCCGACTGAAGCCATTCATGCCTCGACCCGTTTTTGCAGCTGGTGCCATGGCCATGGGCTTTGTCACTCTTCAGGCCACACTGGGTATTACTACGCTGTTGTACGTTGTCCCCACGCATTTGGCTGCCACACATCAGGCTGGATCTCTGGCCCTGTTGACCTCAGTATTGATTCTACTGGGCAGACTGAGATTACCCCGAACTGCGGTCAAGCGGGTGGTCAGCACTCTTGCTCAACAGCAGAAGAAGGCTTAGGCGAACTGAGCTAACACGTCCCGATAGACTCCTTTCAAGTTGGATAAAGTGTAAATAGCATATTTATGTAAATATATTGTACATATGATGAATGACTCGCGATAACGGATGCTGAGATGCCGTACTTCTTGGAATATTTATTGTTTCTCGATATCCAGCCGAGGAAACTCGACTCGTCGTTCTGATGCCCTGTCCCAAACAACTAGAACTGCCCCAATCGTAGCCACAGCCGTCGCTGATAGCAAGAGCCAACATATCCTGTCTCCATAAAATTTGTTTTCCTTGTCGAAACACGCCGTGCAAGTGGATCTTGTGTCTATGCTAGCAGTCGAAAATGTGAGCAACGCGAGAAAAACCCGGGGTAACGGCTTTTTGTGCACTGGCTCCCACCACGCTAAGTAGACGATCCAGCTGAAACCGGTGAGTCCGGCATAGCCAAAATATTTGGCCGGCGCCGAGCCTAACAGGCTGGGATGGAGGTAGTGTATGATGTTGAAGAAGGCGGCAAAGCCCAGTATTCCAAGGGAAAAGCCGGTAAAGTGCGGGTGTCTTTGCGTGAAGCCCTCCATCGTGTCCACTAAACCAAAGGTTAGTACGTTTAGTGGATAAAGCGAATTCGGCTAAAAAGTCTTGGCTGCATGTGTGACTTGGCATGAATGCGCAAATTAATAAACTATCAGTAGTGCCACGTGCGGCTGACACATTTTTTTTAATTTCACTCCCGAGATGAGAATTCCCTCTCAATATGCATGCTAGCGGTTGAGACCAAACGCCCATGCGTCAGGCGAGAAACGTTCGACTCCTTGAAAGTTCAGAGCACCGAGTATGTTCGGATTGCGGGCTTGCCGTGCAGAATACGTTCTGGGCCGCGAGCAGTACGGTACTCCTTACTTTCTCGATCGGGCTGTTCTCCATTCGCAGTGATTTACGGAGAACGCTGAACATGCATGACGACAAAGTTTATCGATCTGAGGCCGACTTGGTTGTGTGCGCTCGACGACCTCGCTTCTATCGTCCCTGGATGGTCTTTCGTTTGACTGCCCTCTACCAGACAGCGTAGATTGCACCCACTGCGGTTAAAGCCGTCACAGACAGTCGCAGCCAACACGCCGAACCTCCGTAAAATCTGTCTGTTTTGTCGAAACAAACCGTACATACAGCCACAGTTTCCATACTGGCAGCTGAGGATGTGATCAATGCAAGAGCCGCTACGGAAAGCGGCTCACAACAAGTCAAGTAAATTATCCAGAAGAAACCAGTGAGTCCCGGGTAGCCCGCTTTCACGTCAGGCGCAGAACCTAGCGGGCCTGGAGCAACATGTCGCAATGCCACGAAGAGAACCAGAAAAAGTACGATTCCGATTGAAAAGCCCGAAAAGTTTGGGTGTCGTTGCGTGAAGTTGAGTTTCATTTGGCCAACCGTAAGGATCTGTGTATGAAGTCAAGCGGCTCCCAAGACAAAAACCGATGCATGGGGTTAGGATCGGCATGCCGCGCGCGGCTGCTACCTCACCACACAAAGATGCATAACGTATAGCTGCGGGCCGTACGTAACGCATTCGCTCTAAAACAGGCCTAAAGGATTAACCGTTTCCTAATTCACTCGAATTCGTGAGCCCACGCGCGCGCACTAGCTTGAATAGAATTAAACGTGATTTTACACTATAACTAACTCTGCCAGCGATTGTATAGAAATTTGCCGGGCTACTCATCGGCGGCAACGACCTTGAACGCGGCAAAGTTCTGTGAAATTGTCTTTTTCTCGTTCTGGATAACAAAGATAACAACTGCGTCATCAGAACAGTCGCCCTTCTGGAACAGATCCACTTGACCGGGCAAGTCGACGCTAACAATGTTGATGGACGCCGCACCAGTGACGGCTCGGCAGTCAGAGCTGTTGCCTGCATGATAAACAATGTCTTGACCCAGAATCTGAGACTTTGCTCCCTGGCCGGCATAAGCCTGGGCCATCAGGTTTGGCTTCTTAGATCTTCCATTGGGGGACTGGGAAGAGGAAGTAGATGATGAGAATGAGACGGACGTGGTGGTGGTTGCAGTTGACGACGTTTCCGTCGTCTTCGTGCTGGTCGTATCAGCGAGGGCAAGAGCTGCAAAGAAAAGAATTGAAAAGTGCATTGTGGGGGAGAGAGAAATGGGTGGGTTATTATAGAGATCAGGTGGAGATTGAATAGTGAGATTTGCATATTTTGATAGGCGGAATGACGCCGGAAATTAAAGCGGAGATGAAAATTAATATGATTTTAAGCTGTGAGTGTTTTGACCGTTAAGCCTCGCAAGTTCTAGTCGCCATGCTCTCGAGCTGTCTGGTGTTAGGTCCATCTCGATGATATGCTAGTGGCTATACACGTGAGTTTGGCCATTGCCATGAACATCGCGTAACCCACGTATTAATTGCGATCTAGCTATTGGTGCTGCATCAATCTTATGCGCTCGGAGCTCCGATCGAGACATATTCGACCCTGCATGTGCCGTCCATAGCACCGTGGAGGCAAAAATGAAGGTCTTGCCCAGATTCGAACTGAGGTTGGCGGAAAGTTCGAATCGTAAGATCAGAATCCGCAGTGATAACCAACTACACTACAAAACCTGTGATGTCGTCAAGTTTTGGTGGGTTCAACATGAGGGCTAATTTTAAGATTTGAGCCCTGCCACATTGCATTTTTACGGTCGCCGATTTAGTTTCCGAGCAGCTGTCGAAGATACTGGTAAATACGCGTACTGAGATCACTCGTTGCCAAAATTTATGATCGCCCTCAACAGAGTTCTGATCTTGATTTTTTTTTATCGTAAAGTTTTAGATTTGACCAAAAGATGAGAGAAAGCAAGCTGTCTATTCTATAGAACCTGGCAAAGAAATTTAGGCATGCGCGCGAAACCGTTTCTGAACCAACGATTAGCGGAGAGACGAAAATGGGGGTAACTTTAAATTTATGCAATATGCAGCAACACAGTATATACGTGTAGAAGCTCGAGTCTAGCGGTGAGGAACCTAATAATGTGGCGGCTCTAGACTAGTTGTGTTGATGGAACGTGGTATTCGGCCTATGGCCGGGATCTTCTCTTCCTGTGCCGCTGACGGGCTGGGGTTGGCCAAAGCAATAGACACCTGTCTATTAGCATTGTCAAACACTAAATACAGAGCCTCCAAGAAGGTGTATCCAAAGTAGGGAAGATCTGCAAAGTGTTTCTCGTCTTCAAAGTCGCGCATTGGAAGAATATAATCACCGTGACACTCCTGAAAGAATTACTTGCATGGCCTTACCAAAGATCTGGCGGGAATCTCGAAAACGTGACCTCCGAGGTCAATTTTGACGTTGCCATCTAAATGGCTACCCTCGTCAACCCACCAGTCGTCCAACCTGTGTAAGAACTTGCTCTTTGCGCCAAGGCTAGATGCGATGGACTTTACAACTTTCTTTGGCAAGAAAGACCAGTCGTTGAGGGTAGAGAGCAACGCCGTAAAACTGTTGCCGTCGATGGAACCTTCCACACCCAGACTTTGGCCCTGGTCAATCATTCGCACAGTGACCAGGTCACCGATGTAATTGCTATGATCGACAGTTCCAAACTGAATGCTCGCATTCTCGTTGGCCATGTAAATTGAGAATGCCTCTCGGTTGATGGCCCCTGCCTTGACTAGTCGCTTGATGATGGGGGTGTATGCGCCTTGTTTTCCCGAGCCGAATACTCCGCCACTGTATGAGACGCCCATAACACTCTTGGGGAAGCCGTCATCGTGTTGCACAGTGGCAAAGGGCTGAAACTTTAAGTTTACTCTAGCGACGGTGATGTCGTCAGCAATGAAGGTACCAGCAACCTCTTGTTTGAACGGGCCATACCACAGTTCAAAATGGTCGTCCTTCAAGTTTGCCGCCGTCTGTGAGTTTGCCTGGACGAATTCTGAGCCTTTGGAGTCTGTGGCCTGTGCTTCAGGTGTGTACACAAACATATCGCTGGAGGTTGTATCTATTAGAACATCGACCGACTGAGCAGGGCTTCCAATTTGGAGGTTTGTCGTCAAGTATCCCCACTTGTGCTGGCGAGAAGAGTCCCTGGGGACTTTCTGAATTGGAAGAGTAAGCTCCGCAGGCGCTGCTAGCGCAGTAGCGATCAGACAAACGAGACTCAGTTTCATGCTCAAGGTCAAAGAGTCGGGCCAGAGCCAGAGAAGAGCGACAAAGGTAACGGGAAGAGGCAGGCAAATGGGTTTGTGGTCTGAGCTCTATCACAATTGGCGGCGTGCAAATCGTATTTATAGACTGCTCATATTCAATACCAAGAAATGGCTCGCAGCTACCGTTTAAACCATGGCATTCTAGCGTACGGCGTGATGCATGGTCTCTCCAGAATTCCAAACTATCCTCACTGCAATATTTGCAGACCAGAACAGATTAGTAGACTTTCCTGAAGAGCTTGTCCTTTCGTACAGCTTTGGTTCTCCTTACGGAAGGTGGCTAAAGATTGATAGTCTTCCGAGAGCTCCGGTTCTCGATAGAGAGGCTCCGGGTGGCCCTATTAGCCGTACCAAGACGAGTGGGCCGGTGATTCCGCTTGCCGCACGGGAGTCGCCCACCATTAATTTTGCTTGAGTTAGTGCTTGTATTTGAACTGCGATTACCTGTATGTCTATGTGACGCCGGCGACTACCAAATCCTCTTTGCAACCATTTTAAACCTGGTGACATTAGCCAGCTCCAATACACTCTCATCATAGCCGGCGCTTTGCTTTTCCTTTCTCTTTGGAATTTCCTCGTCCGGGTCGTACAGTCTCTTCCTCATTGAGTCGTCCATCTCAATCACGCCATAGCCCTTGGTGGGGATGTTGGTCCTGTCGTCAGCGATACTCTGAGCGCGCTTTCTCTGGCGCCTCTTGAATGCGCTATAGCGCTGTGTGGAGTACTTCAACAACAAAATTCCCAGAACAAGCTTAAGAATTAGAAGCAAGAAGAACGCAATGGCGCCGACAAGGACAAAGTTGAAGTCCACAGTTGTAGATATCTTTGTGCGCAGGATTGAATCCACCTTTTCGAGGGCTGTTCTGGCGCTGGGACTGGCTGCGGAGGTAAAGGTTGAAGTCTTTGTGTGCTCAGCAAAGATTTGATATGACTGCAGAAGCATTCGAGTGAAGACCGCAGCGAGAGGAATAACAGGAAGTCCAGTACGCTTCGTCATGACATTATCGGCGAACGCGTTTTCGGCGTAGTCTAAAGTAAGCACGTCCAAGAATTTTCGATAGACTCGGGGCCGGAAATTGTTGAATCGCGTAATATATGCATGTTTGAGCCAGTCAACTGCGATTTCTGAACCCACAACAGCTATGGCGGGTCCAAATAGAGCTCCGAGCCATCTATTCCAGCCAGCCCATGAGGACGGGATAGCTCCGGCGCTATTGACTTCAACAACGTTTCGAACTCCAATGACGAGCAGCATTGTGAGAAGCTGCACTCGCTCTGTAATGTCTGCACAAGTCATTTGGAAGAGGTTTTCTCGCTCAAACTTCTTGAAGACGGACGACTTGATCTCGGCAAACTGGTTGCTCAGGAGAAGGGTTAATAGAGCGTTGGAGTATGAGTTGACTGCAACGTTGAGAGTAATGAGCTGGTACAGTAGGACCATTGAATGCAGGAAAGCGTATGCGACGGCCATGATGAAAAACAAGACAAATTTGAGACGAAACCGTAGCAGGGTGTGCATTGATTCCATGATATCTTGGCCGAGTGAGCAACACAGTTTGTCTGCAATCTCCAAGACGTTGAACATGACATAGAGCTTGATGGCCGCTTGGCCTCGAATAGTGTGGTATATCCGTGAAGTGTCTAGGTAGAGGAGACTGGTTAAGACCACCACAAGGAGAGCACCTTTGACGAGGTCAATCTTTTGTGACGTATACAACCTGCGTCTATAGACTGTCGTCAATGCTTTGAGAACCCTCAGGGGAAGAATGGTAAATGTATGCAGAAAACAGTCGAAGCATGCCAAAATGCCGAAAAGCATCACCCGTTCGAGGTATAGCGGAACTTTGACAATGTTAACTAGTTGTTCTGTCTTGTCTTGGATTTGTATGGAGCCAGTTGAGTCCCCTAGTTCTAAGAGTAAGTAATTCCATAGAGTTAGCCGTCCTTTGATCTCTCTCTCTTCTGTTATGTCGTTCGCCGGTGAGAGTATCCTTGAGGGGACTGACTTTGGTTCTAGTTTTTTTGGAAACTCCAGCTCAGTTTCGAGCTCTAAGCTTAACGGTTCTGGCTCCGCATCAGGTAGTCCAGCTATGTCTAGCGGCGAGTCTAATTGCTTCTGTTGTTTGCGGTCGCCGATATACTCCACGAATGCAGGTTGCGGCGAACTTGACAGTTTATAGGCTGGGTCTCTTCTGAAGGGCAGGTGCTCTGGCTCCGGTGACGGTAGTGAGCTGATGGAGTTCACTGAAGGATTGTCGATTGACAGGTTTGTAGCCGACACCATTGAGTTTGACGGTTTCTGGATCGAATTGGGTGTATTTTCGGTCACTGGACTTGATTTTGACGTCCAATTCGCTTTCTGGGCCACGGGCGTTGAAATATCGGAAGTTGTGACCATTCGAGCCGGACTGGGAACTTGGGTGGGCGAACTTGAATTCTTGTCCAAATTTGGTGTCTTTTGGGTCAAACCAGCCATAAGCTGAGACTCTGAACTCAAATTTCGGGTTAAACTAGTCGAATTCTGGCCACTGTGTCCACTCCCCTTCGAAGCGCTCCTCTTGAGCGATTTCAACGGCCCCGTCAACAAACTGAAAGGCTTGCTCGTTTCCGTCTTCCCGCTCATAGGTTTCGCTGTGTCTTCCCGCGTCTGTCTCTCCTCTACATTCATTTCATTGAGAATGTGACTAGAGAATTTGATAGCCGTTGTCTTATCGTGAGTTGACAGGGTTTGGGACACTCATCGCGCGCATCTCTCTTTCCCAAAATTGATTTAGCGGGTCTAATCAAGACATCAGATTCTCCAGATTGATTGGAGAGTACAAAAGATCGGATTAATTTAATAATCCCTGGTTCGGATAAATTGCTGGTATCTGCGCGGAAATCGGATAAACTCGGGACCACACCCAGGATATTGAACAGCCGTCACCGTGAGAACATATTTCTGCACCAGGACTTGTTGGCCTTGCTAGAACGACCTCCTTATCAATTTTCCGGCAAGCTATACCTATTTGGCCTGGCTCAGTCAGGTTCGGGTGATCTTAAACTAAGTGCCACCAAGAACAACCATCCACCTAGTTGTTCACACGTTGTACGGCGAAAACAACAAATATCATTAGCGAGCAATCATTTATTTGAAGCTATTGCGAATCCACTGCCACAAGTTGAGTCTAAATATTCGGACCGACAGCTCACGTGTTGACCTCGTGATCAGTTCCGACATCACAACCGCCACTCTATCATTGCCACTTCGGTAAGCCTCGTTCAACATGGATCTGAAACGAATTATCGCGCAGCTCTCACCGCATATGGATAAGATTCCCCGGTCACGCATACAAATCATTCTCGAACTCACCCTCCTGCTCGGTGAAGGCAAAATCTCACCAGAGGCACTCAAATTCTGTGCCCGGTACCTTCGACCTGAAGACTATGAGGAAATCGTCAACGAGCGAAATGCATCACATACCTGTGGCTATCCGGTTTGCTCAGCTATTCCCACATATACGCTCAAAATGTCAAAGAGCGCACCTTCGCGAAAGTGCTACCGGATAGAGTACAAGGAACACCGTCCGCTGGAGATTCAACGCTGGTCACAGTACTGCATGGTTGAACACTACCAAAGCAGCATGTTTTTCAAGCGACAGCTGACTGAACTGGCTCTGCAGGATCGAAAACACATCACAAACATGACATATGGAGCCAGCGAGTACGAGCTGACTACGGTGCTGCTAGAAGAAGTCTTGGAAGTCTCTGAGAAGGAGAAAATGTCATTGGAAGATGTCATTCGGCAGTTCAAGGGCATTTCACTCGAGCCTTCTGTGGATCAGCTTGTGACGGACCTCAAGACACTCAAAATCATTCAAGAAAGGAACCCGAACGAAGCCAGGTACGACGCCGGGCAAGAAGATATGAAGATGGATCAGGACCAGACGATAGAGGGTTATACGCCAAAGCTTTTTGCGCCTGGTGAAAAGCCTCACGTTTTGCGGTAACCTTCCCCATACCCTGGAGAAGCTATTTATTACATGAATAATGATGGAATAGTCTATCTATTCTTCATATTTAAACTACTGCTTCTGCTGGCCCAACGCCCACTGTTCGTAGAACCCCATAGGTTCTCTCAAGCTCTTCACTGAACGCCTATGCCTAGCCAGCAGAACCCGCTCCCGAATGGCTTTCTTCACCAACAATACCTTACGATGCCTTCGCGCCTTTCCCGTCCGTTTCTGATGCTGGGAAGTCACAAAAGTGATTCCTTCTTTGATCGGGTCCGTCCACTCGCTCTCTGGGTCGCCGTTCCACTGCGCTTCATATTTTGCAAGTAGAAGAAGCGCATTCATTTTGTCCACGTGTGAATCTGATGCGTGTTTGAGGCTGCTTCGAATTAGGTGTGTGACTCTCGGTGATTGCTTGTGTCCGACTGTCTTCAGAAACCAAACGGTGCCGTAGTTGGCGACACTGATACTGTTCAGGCGTACTTTCTGAGGACCTGCTCTTATTCTCTTTTGTTTGATTTTTTCAATCTTTTGCTGTTTTGCGCTGGTATATTCAGGGACCAGAAAGGTGTCGAGGTAGGCTTGGTCGAACTTGCGGGGAAGGGATTTTTGTTTCAGAATTCGCTTTCGATATGTTCGAAGTCGGTCTCCTTCACGGGTAGCGGGACTAGTTCTGGCAGGCTCTGGTATCTCGCTTTGACTCTTCTTCATGTTCTCAGCTAGCTTCTCTGTTATTCTGTCCAGGCAGCTAGCCTCGTTCTTTCGGAGCAACGACTCCCACTTGAAACCCTCCTCCAAAGCCTTTGATGCATGCACACTGGACATCTGCCCCTTCTGTTTGTGAAACTCCACGGAAATCAGCCTTCGCATCTCCTGTGTCGGGTAATTCTCGTGGTTTGATAGCCTCAGCAACCGCCTGTAGAGTCTGAGAACCGGTATACGATGGCTCGCCAGTTGTCTGAAATGCATCACGTAATGAGCTTCTAGAATACCGATTGATCTGTGCCCAAATATAGCAATATCTTGATCACTTAGCTGGTCGTTTTCTGTCTTACGAACTTGAGCTGCCTGTAACTCTCCAATCACCTCGTCGTATGGTGTTCGCGTTCGCTACTCGTCGTCGTCAAATGCCGCCTCTTCCACCACAAATGTCTTGTCTTCAGAATACGCCAACAGAGAATTTTCTCTTATCCCCGCAGACTCCAATGTCGCGTCCAAGTCCTCCACCAGCGTCCAGCCTTTGGTCAAATCAGCCTTGTTGAGAGGCAACGCCAGGTTGATTTCGGTGGCGACGATCTTTTTCAACTCCTCGGTCACGTGAGCAAACGTATCTGAAGACTTGACCAATAGAAAAATTGTCTGTCGCTCGTTTTTCAGTCGAATCGTAAGAGGAATCGAAGGGTTCAATCGGGCCATCGTGGGAAGGTGATAAAACTGATGGCGCGTTGGATTGGGAGTGGTATAAACATGAACTCTGCGAAACGATAGATCTGCTTTCTGAGCTCTTTGTATGAAACATCTAGCTCTTCTCTTTCGTTTCACTATATTGTCTATTTTGGTTGTAATATCGGTAAGCGAATATGTAAAGATAGCTCAGATTTCTTTAAAGCAAGAAATAGTCAGCGAAATTTCCTTTGCACTCTTCCACTTCTCCCAAGACCTTGCTCAGAAACAGATCGACTACTGACCTCTCACTCGGCCTATGGTTACAGCGAATGTGCGGAAACTCGGCACGAATATGCACCGGGTCGAGATAGGGGCAGTTCATGAATCGCAGTCTCTTCAATTTTGACACCAACGGGTTCAAAGATTGCTGGTTCAAAGCAGGACGCAGAAAGGGGAAGAATACGTCAAGCACCTCAACCCTGTTGCTGACGTCAATGTGGAAGAACTTGGTCAGATCCGGCACTGTCTTCCAGTACTCCTCAAATGCCTCTGAGTTATAAATGGTGAACCTATTCTCCAACACCCTCAATCGCTTCGCTGCGCCTATTCTGAGCTTATTATGCAGCATCGTCGCCGGCCCCTCGCAGCATAATTCAATGGTGATTGTAATGTCAACAGAGGGGTATCGCTGTTCAACAGCTGCTAGAACGCTGTTCATGGACTCAATATCTGCGCTGTAATAAGCCACCAACTCAATGTCGGTGAGACGTTTAAACTTTTCGGGGTGGTTAATAAGAACATGCGAAAGCACGTTGTTATCAAATCTCACCATCTCTGTCTTCTCCAGCAAATGATCCATTCTCCAGCTTTTTAAACTTTCCAGTTGTGGCAAAGAGAACGACTTGATGCTCTCTGTTCGCCTGAAATATGCTTCTGCTCCCTCCCCTACTCCAACACAATACCCAATCATAGGGTCAAGCAACGAGTACAGAAATCTGCATGTACATTTGAGGCTCATAAGGTCTTCAAACCTTGGATACTGGGCAATTTCCTGCCATACCTCGACAGGGAGACTTGTCATTTCTGTCGTTGTGGTTGTTTGGCTACCCAATCAGCACATTGGGTTAGGGTCCGAGTCATGGTTACTGCTGTTGTCATAAAATCATCACGTGTGGTGGGAACCTGAACACATTGAGCACAGCATTGGCTTTACCTAGTTTTGCGTCTGCAGACAGATCAGGTCGTGTCGCGCAACTCTGGCGAAAATTGCAACTACGAAAATTGGACCTTTCTTCAACGCGCATGCAATATCATCAGTACGAAACAGACAACCACGCTCACCTCCACAACTGCACGCTCTCTTAATATTTCTCTTTATTCCTCGCAGATTCCACTGCTTCTGTCGCCCGCTTCGCGATGAGCCCTGGGTTAGGCCAGGGTCCCGCTTACTTCAACTTTCAACAATATCGTCCAAAGATATTGTCATTGTGGACCTGAAACGGATTTATGAAACCCAATCGCGGAAATCTCTCGTCCTCGACATTTTCTTCATTACACAGGCACTTTGCCCCAGCGTCAAGAGCCTGGGTATGTAACCACATAACGTGTTATGATGACCGCGGAGTCATGCTTGAACAGTTTGAGCCAACTGTCAAGTATCTCAGAACCGAAGCCTTTCATATCAGCAAATCACAAACCTCGCACTCGCTCTATAGGACTGGAGACAGGCTAAGGGCCCGAATTATCGATTGGAGACTGCGTTAAGGTGTTTGAAAGCAAAGTGAGGAGTTTCAACTCAACCAACAGTATTCGTCCCAAAGGTTGCCTCTCGTGTCTCCGCGTGTTCTACCACAAAAGAAGCTGGAGGTCTTCACGGACGCACAGTACTCAGGCCTGAAGTTCTAGTGGCTCGGTGTGAAAGAAATAACCTCCTAGCAGCGCTCGTCGGTCTCATAAATATGCATTAATATAAACAATACCGTAACATTTTTGTCCCGGTTGGACGGGTTCCTTTTGTTGACGTTAGGAAATTTAAGCAACCAGAGCAGATGCAGTGGCAGACTCGTACTTCCAGACTGGTGGGAGAACACCAGTGGTCTTGTAGTATCGGGAAAGTCGGTGGATTCGGGACTCAATGAGAATGAGTCGGAACTTGGAGTCCTTGTCCTTTCGGTTTCGCTCCAGGTGCTTTCGCACGGAGACAGCCTTCTTAATAAGGTGGTAGAGATCCTCTGGAAGCTCTGGGGCGAGGCCTGCCGCTCTGTCAGTATATCGCTCAAGGACTGGCCGAAGCCAGAAGGTATGAGTTACCAATCAGAGGTACACCATTCACCATGTGGTGGATCAACCAGCACTTTTGAAGTTTGCAGCGGAATCACCCGCTACTGCTGGGATGCTGACGTGTGTAGTGGAATCACCCTACTACTAACACGAGAGTGTACCTAGTTAAAGTGATATGATGGCGAACCAAGACATAACACTGATTTCTCAACCAAAAATTGTGAAAAAACCACTGCAGCGTGGACTATACTTACCGTTGGACTTCAGGATTCGCAGAATCTTGTTACCGGTGACAACCTTGACCTGGGAGACACCGTGGGAGTCTCGCAGAATGACACCAATCTGGGAGGGAGTGTGACCCTTTCGAGCCAGCTTGATGATCTGCTCAACGACGGAGTCTGGGGTCAGCTTCAACCAGCTTGGAGCCTGTCGAGAGTATGGAGTGGCGGAGGAGGAAATACCCTTTCCCTTGCTGTGCATTCGACCCATCTTGAAGTAGTGTTGTTGTAGTTGAACTAGGTGCTGTTGAGTTGAAGTTGAATCGAAAACTTTGGATACTAGAATTGTTTGGTCTGAAATGTGGTGGGTGACGGATAGGGTTGAGCCCTAGTCTTGCGCGTCACACCTTTAGTGAAGAAGGGTTGGGGGTGGTGCGGCGTCAACATTGAGCTTCTGAGCGGCTCAAGCGCTTGATGTGTGAAGGATGCTTCCTTGTTCGCCTGATTGTTGTGAAAGACTCATAGGGTTCTAAATCTGGATTACAGATGTAAAGCAATAGTAAGAGCAAGATTCCATATGGCCAAACCTCTTTGACCGTACCAGGGTAGCTAGGTTATAAACAGAGAATGGAGGGAGGTAATCTGTGCCAATCACCGAGCTTATCGGCAGCAAGGGAAACTTGAAACGACGGCTTAGCCGCGGAATTTAGACAGCCTCATTACCATGCATGGCCAAGACGTCGGCCACCGCTCCCGAGGTGGGTGCGCAGCAGTTCGTCTTGCGAAACTTGAGTCAGCTGTTTTGCCATTAAACTATTCATTCATGGTGTTTGGCGACAATAGCTATAGGAATTCGCTAGGAAACGTTAAGCCAAAAGCCAATACTGAGGTACAATCACCAATTCATGCTGTACATGCACATACGCGCGTGCGCATATATATACTGCTCTAACTTGTTACTTACCTCGAAATCTAGAATTTTTTAGTAAATTTTGAGGGATGAGATTGGGGTGTAAGGTGCGAACGAGCGTACAGAAGGAACTTGAGATGAGTGGGAGAAAGATCGAATATTAATTGAATTTGAACCTTTTGAATTTCTTATACGTTGACTTATATATCGACTAGCTAGATATCTAATCGGTCTGTTAAAAGCTATATATAAAGGATATGGCAATTAATCTAATAATGTATCTGAGATACCGAGATCACATAAGGTTGGGAATATTCTCTGGTCGATTTGATAACATGAGAGCGTTCGAACACCCTAGCTAGCTCGATTTAAGTATCCTGCATGGGTATGCCTTATATTCCATATTTGAAGCGAAATGTGCACCCGGATCACTGATAGAGTTTTCGCACAACCTGGCTGATCGAAAGGTTGATTTTTATAGTACCAATATATATTTTTTCGCATGCACGCACGCGATGATCGATCAGTGTGCCTATACCCAAAAGTCACAGAACGCATGTAGTCAAGCTTCCAAAGATGAACCTCAATGGTCAATGTACTTATATACAGCTCTAGGCCAATATGGAGCAGTAATCACATGACCGAAATCTCACCGGAACAAACAACGAGTCGCAAGGTCATAGTGAGCAGATGCAATGCATTGAGTACAAAGTTATACAAACGTTATTAAAAAGCCTCAGCCTGTCTATCCGACTATCAAGGCTTCTAGATTCAGCTCCTCTGCCTCCTCAACCTCAATAACTCTGCCCACTCCGGTCTCGTTTCTCACAAGCTCCACCGCACCGGCGTATGTCATCTTACTGCTTTGCGTGGCAGTTTGAGGCCGGTAGTATAACATGACATATGGGCTAGACTTTCGGCCGTCAGCGTGCGTG
This sequence comes from Blastobotrys robertii, assembly GCA_030564385.1. NCBI lineage: Eukaryota > Fungi > Ascomycota > Dipodascomycetes > Dipodascales > Trichomonascaceae > Blastobotrys > Blastobotrys robertii. The sequence continues at coordinate 25,482 of JAJLUQ010000067.1, read as the reverse complement.
ATCGGATAGGACACAACGACAAATCGAGGAGTGTTTTCAGGTAGGTCTTCCTCGAGGTCTTCGGCATTGGTGATGATTTCTGGAGAAGCCAACTCAATGGTGCCATTGGGGGCAATTTTGACTCGTTAGTGGGTTCTAATTGAGGAAGCGTCACCATCAGCTTCATAGCGTAAAATCAGGTATTCAGAAAAACCTATGCCTTGTGTGTACTCAACATGGCAAACAAGACCAACCAAATACGGCATGTCGTTTCTGGAACACTAGCCTAATAAACATGATATCATAGCCGACTTCATGCAATCGACTTGAGATTTCCATCGGTATGTTACGGCTCCATTCAATTCGCCGAGGAATTCAAAAACTAGCCACTGAACATTGTCCACTCCACGCCTTCTTTAAAGGCCTCTATTGATTCGCCCACAATATCCGGCCCCACATCCGGGACAATTATCCTGGTGCGTTGTCCTCAAGCTTACTTATCAATGCCTGCATGCTCGTCGCCCGGGAGGACGAGAACCGGAACTTTCTCAAGGTTTCCTTAGTATTCGCTTCGAAATTGTACAGAGCTGTGGTGGCCTATGTTAGATTGAGCTGTTTGTGATACGTACCATCTTTATCTGCAGGTTCAAGAGGGTGTGATAACAAAGCGCGCAAGCCCAACCCAAACCGTACACTTAAAGACTGAGATCAGGATGGGTTTGTCTGATTGACGGGCTTGAAATGCATAGCTCGAGCAGTTGATATCCCTCAGGCTTGAAGCTTGCGAATAGAACACGAAGTGCCTGTGTATCAAACAATTGATGAAGAAATACTTATGAGGCTGCTGTGGTGAGCCGTACTCTCAATCAACATTCTCGATGCAACAAGTCAGGAACAGATTTCGCCAGAATTCAACTGAGAGTTGCTTAAAGGGCACTCGAGAACTTGTCAAGACATTGTCAAATCACCATCAGAGCACCCAACACTGCTACGTGCACCCTCAAGTCTCGCAGTAGACAAAATTAAAAATAGGTGACCACTCAAGGTCGTTGTACCCCGCTAACACCGGCACTCCACCTTTCTAGTCCCCACGCAACAGGTGTCATTAGATATTTGTATTTGAAACTGCAGTGAAACAGTATATAGCCAGGCCCACCTGATTGTCTTGGTGGCACCGACATGCAGTGAAATAAGCTCCCCAGCTTTGGTGGTACGTAATCTGCTGCATGCTATTGGATCAGCGCCACAGCGGTTTAGTATAAATACCGGTTGTCCCCGGGTGTTTTGTTAAGCAACATGTCAAAGTGCAACCACTGTGGAGTCGTTACTGAGCAAAAGACGAATTTCTGCAAGAGCTGCGGCAAAAAATTCTGAGCTACAAAAATCTATATGAGCGATAGAGGCGGGACAATGACCAAAGATTCCGATTAACTTCAAGTTTGATTCCACAGGCCCAACAATCCAGCGCTCATCACCACCGCTAAATATGACACGGCACTACTCACAAAAGGTTACGGGATAGAAAACGTTAGGAATAACAGGAATACACAGGAAACTCACAACAGCTCGCCACGCTCACTCTCACAATCAGCCCCCTCAAATCCAGCCAATCAGCACAGACGCAATGTAAGCACGCATATATGTACATGAATAATATTGTCTAGACCACCGGATCTGTTATTTCCGATTGATCGCCCAATTAGCCGTTATCTGATTATCTCTGACACAGGTCCAGACCCAGTGGGGTATGACGTCAGGGGGGACGCCATGACGTTTGCTCTCAGTGTAACAGTTAATTTTTGTGACGATATATAATGCTCGATGGTGAAACACGTGGGCGCGTGACGCGAAGAGCACGCGAAACAAACGCGGCACGTGCAAATAGCGATCGACGTGCGCAAATATCACGACTTGCGTGTTCCATAGTTTTGAAGATCAATGCAGGAGACGAAAACTTGGAGAACCAACCGAATTGAATGGGCTCCACGCCCATATTATATCATTTACCGAGACTGCAGTGCCCTGTGATGCCCGTTAGAGTTCTTCGGATTGCTCGGCACACTCAACTGTAATGGAGCAAACACTGAAGATTGTATTTCTCTTTCCACCGGACGATAAAGCCACGAGTTGATCATCAGTCTGACATGCCCCGAAGCCATATGCATTGGCTACAGAGAAGGTGTTGGAGTGGGCGGGCCCTCAACACTATGATCTAACTTTCGCCGATATGCCTCAACTCTGACGTCCAATCTAAGACATCACCGAATGCCTAGTCGATTTACGACGCTCATGCGGCTGGTAACGTACAGGCGATGATCCGGGACATTCGAAGCTCAACAGTGCTGATTCGGGCTCTGATACCGAGCACCAAGGAATGGCTAGAAGTGACTACCAATGGACACTTCTTGACACGTTTCCAATGTTTTTGACGGGGCAGATATCTCAACGGAATGGCAAAATCCCAATGACTCGAATTCGGTGGCCAATTCCAACAGCTGCTTTATTCTGGGTGAATTATCGGTGAAAAAAGCGTTGACATTGAGTTTCAACGGTGGTGCCGTGCGATTACTTCCCAACCTGCTATTCAGCATAATGTGGTAATGCTATGCGGGTGCTTGAGACAGGAAAATGCCACAAACCGTCTAAATTTGTTTCTTCATCGAATCTTTCCGTTAACACTGTCTACAAGTACTCCGACCCACAAGACTCCGTGGCCAAGCTGGTTAAGGCGCTCGACTGTTAATCATAACTCGATTCTCGAGGACTGACCTGACATCGGGAGATCGTGAGTTCAATCCTCACCGGGGTCGGCTGACCTCTTTTTGCGGTCGTAAGCACACCTTTTTGACCACATTTACCACTTGCGGTTGTTGCTTAAAGCTGAGACATCACCGCGGAGCTAATTTCAAGGACCATATCGAAAGCCTTCATTTGCCGGCCATGTCACGCGAGAATAGCAATATGTCAATGCTAATTCTTCAATCGTCTCTTGAACACCCTAGTCAGACGAAACGTCGCAACATTCATATCATCGACACCACGCTATGCTACTTGCTGCAACATGGTATGGGCTCCTGTCAGAGTTGAGGAATTCCTTGCGCCCGTCTTCTGCAGTTGTACGTTATCCGCGTGTTGCCTCTTGGAAACGAGAATTGAAGATTCAGGCTCGTGGGCTCCTTTACTATAACGTGATAGACATGCTGAAACGCTTTGGCTTCTAAATTGTTCTGTGCGGCTGAAATTAAAGTTGTCTAATCAATCTGCGGCTCGTCCCAATCCGGCCACAAGCTTATGGTGAAATTTCCTATGGCTCACAAAGTTAAAATGGTTCAACACTGTCCTTGCTATTCATGATTACTGAAGCAGAACTTGAAAGGGCTCTGATAGACGCTTCTGACCCCATCAAGTACAGCAGTGTGCTGCCTCAAATCATCTTTGTGCTGTTCTACTACCACCTGGGGTATAGCTATCGGTTTGTCCAGCGCAAAAGAGAGGCACGCGTTCTGTTGGAGGGGCCAAGTGATGTCCAGGACTACAGAAAGATTGTGTACCTTGTGAGCGCGAAAGAAGCAGACGAGGGCCGACAGCATCTTTGGAGAGCCATGAAGAAGCAAGGTTTTGTTAACGGAATGCTCTTTTTGATGAACCGAACTGAGTTCTATACCATGGAAAAGTCTATCTCACTGACAGAGGTAGTCAACAACTCGCTCCCGGAGTTGGTACAGGCGATTTCTGCTCTTCGACTGCCTGTTTATGAGCGAGGCGCCGAGTTATCATATTGGCTTCCTCTCGATTCTGATTACCAAAGGAAATGGAATGTCTTTTATGACAATTTCACAAATGGAACAAGAATTAGGGCTGAGAGACATGGTTTGTTTGAACGGTGGTTTTCCCTAGTCAAGCCGAAGCGGAGACCTTCAGCGCGAGTAGGCCCACTGCATGTGAGAAGAAGGCTTCGTGGTTTCAAGCGGTGGTTCAGCGGGATACGACTGCGATAGACAGATTGGCGGTTCAAGCAGAACAACGCGAGCGGAATTTAACGGTTGCGTTGCTTTGAAATTGGTACGAGGATTGGCCCAGTGTGAGACGTTAGACCGGTGGTTCGGTCACCACTGTGTCGATTGATTCGGAAGTTGCCCGCTGGACACATTAGTAACTTTCTCTCCGATAGCGAATATTCATGCACACGTACGTGGCTGCATGAAGATTACCTAATTCTATGACCTCTCGAATATTGACCTCTGTTGATTCATGAGAAGAATCACGCTTGTTCTAGGCACCTTAGGAGTATCGTGGGCATTTGTGCCTGAAAGGTTCACTCATATAAGAATTTAGTGTAATCCAGCCTAGCTAGGGCGTGTCACCCTACCTCAACGCAAACCGTCTTAACCAGTCTCACACTTCTCGTCATGATAGCCACAAGTACATGGATAACGGCTATTCAGTACCGCTAAAGGACCAACCACCAACATATTTATCTCGGCTATGACGTAACAATCACGTTATCAGATTGACGGACGCCGACCTCTCCGGTGGTCACCCACCATAATATTGTAAAAATGCCTTGTCCGCCACCTTGTTGGTCTGACTGCGTCTGACGCACCCTCACGTGACGCGGGGCACGGCGCTTATCTATAAAACGCCCGCCGTATCCCAAACTTCTGTATAATGGGATCCAACACTTCCAAGCCTGTCGAGACATTTAACGAAAAACACGTTGAAGACGTTAGCGCGCGTCTCGCGCGTTACCTTACCCTGGACGCTGAGTTTTCCGGCGCTGCTAACCCGATCTCCGTGGACAATTTGGAAGCCTGGGAAGAGGAGTATTTCAGCCAGCCAGCTGCTCAATTGGCCCGGAACGCTATTTGCAATGTCGAGCCTAAGCAGGTTATTCGACAGCGAGGTGCCTTAGTTAAGGATAAGGTCCATATCTTTTCCGATGTCGTTGAGGGCGAGGGCAGCCCCATTACCAACCAGCAGTCTTCAGGCCGATGCTGGCTGTTTGCATCCACCAATATCATGCGAACCTATGTTCAAAAGAAGTTCAACATCAAGGATTTTGAGCTGAGTCAGCAGTACCTTTTCTTCTATGACAAGCTGGAGAAATCCAATTTCTTTCTGCAGCAGATTATAGAGACTGCTGACGAGGATTTGTCCTCTCGAATTGTTCAGACCCTGCTAGCTGACCCAACCAGTGATGGTGGTCAGTGGGATATGGTTGTGAACGTGGTGAATAAGTATGGTGTTATTCCTCAATCTCTGTACCCAGACTCGTGGAATGCCACGCACTCGTCCACTCTAGACTATGTCGTTGTTCACAAGCTCCGAGAGTTTGGATTGGTTTTACGAAAAGCTTCCAAGGAGCTCTCTGTGGCTTCTTTGAACCAGCTCAAGGAGAAATTTGTGCGAGAGATCTACCGAGTCATTGCCACCGCTCTTGGCGAGCCACCAAAGCCTAACGAGAAGTTCACCTGGGAATTCTACGACAAGAATGGAAAGTTTCAGAAGGTTACTTCTACTCCTGTCGAGTTTTACCAGAAACATGTTGACTATGACGTTGGAGCTCACTTTTCTCTCATTAACGATCCCCGAAACAGCTACAAGCAGCTATACACTGTGGACCGACTCGGAAACATCCTGGGAGGCAAGAACATTGAATACGTCAATGCTGAGATTTCTGTGCTCAAGTCCGCGGCCATTAAAGCCATTCAGAACAATGAACCGGTCTTTTTCGGCTCCGACGTTGGCAAGTTTTCTGACACTCCCGAAGGTGTCATGGATACCAATTTCTACGACTACTCGCTTGCATTTGGCACTAAACTTGGCCTGACCAAGGCTGAGCGATTGCTCGTGGGCGAGTCCCTGATGACCCACGCAATGGTTTTGACTGCTGTTCACATTGTGGACGGCAGACCTACCAAGTGGAAGGTAGAGAACTCGTGGGGCTCCGCTGTCGGCGACAAGGGTTACTTCATCATGTCTGATGACTGGTTCAATGAGTACGTCTACCAGGTGGTGACCTTGCCCAAATACGTTGACAGAGAGTACGTTGACTTGTTCAACGGCAAGGAGTATGAGGTTTTGCCGCGATGGGATCCAATGGGTTCCCTGGCCTAGATAATGCATTGTTGTCCTGGTGACACAAGCACGAGATATGAATTATGAATACATGCCATACATCTTCTTTGCTAATTATTCGGAATTCTATATGTATCCAATCCGAATGCGTCTGCTGTAATCAACATTACAGACGTACGCTTCCAGAAAACAGCTAAATAGCTTAGGTTTTGTCCCAACAGTGTCGTGCGGTGGGAAACCGACCACGTACAGTTATCCTTGCGTACTCGACTCAAACGAATTGGTCGGCCGTTGAGTTCATCAGACGGAAGAGGTTCAATCAGGTTAGACAAAGGATTCTCACGTGACTTTGGCACTACAATACGATTGAGAAGCTGATAAGACTGCGCTTTGGTTTGAATTAGCGATTGAGACAGTGTTACTGGAAGAGGTCTTGAATAGCCAAATTGCGTTGCCGGAAGGTTTAAAGGTCTGCCCGACGTTTGGTTGACACCATTGACTGCTCGCTGCAATTCACTATGTACGACGAACTCAAGACGGACGCCATTTCCATCAAGATCTCCAACATTCTCAGTACAGTTAACGATGCATCTCTTCGACAAGCTCTAGAAGCCCTGGACCAGCGGATCCCGGAGAACAATCTCGAGAACCGACGACAGCTCAAATCGAAGGTTGAGAGTGAAATAATCAAAGAAAACGGACGGGTTTTGAAGGAGTTTGAGAAACTAGCACAGGAGCTAAGCGGGCTGGGTGACAAAATTGATAAACTGAATTCAACATACAAAAACATGGACCGATTGGTCCAAAACGCTAACCATTCGACATCAGAAATAATCAAGGAAAGCACGCAACTACGGCAACAGAATGAGAAGATCTCTACCAAGCTGGTGCTATTGAAGGCTTTTGAAAAGACATTTGTTATGAGCGATCAGGATAAGCGTGGATTGACGGACTTTGGACCTGAGTTTTTCCCTGCCTTGGAGAGAGCCAAGGAAATTTACACAAACTGTCAGGCTCTACTCATTACAGACAATGACCAAACAGGCAAGACTATTATGAAAGACATGTCGAGTATACTTGACAGGGCATACGAGAAGCTCAATTTTGTCGTCCAGCAGGAGTTTAAAGGCATGACTGGTGAGAACATCCAACTAAGTAGAAACCTGCAAATGTCATTGGTGGTGCTAGCAGAGAGGCCATCGCTGTTTGAATCGTCGCTGAACGGTTTATGCGAGGCCAGGCAAAAGACTTTGACCTCAGAATTCGTCAATGCTTTGACAGTTGGATCGTCAGACTCCAAGCCCCTTGATTTCTATGCATTTGACAGTCTGCGGTACATTGGTGATATCATGGCCTGGATCCACTCTGCTGCTGTCAACGAGGCGGAGAACCTCATCGGATTGTTTGACCTTTCCTCTCATACCGAAAGAGACGAGCCCTGGGTGGAGAAAAAGACTGTGAACGAGCAAGTCGACAAGATTACGAGCTCGCTCGTGAAGCCGTTGAGAGTACGAGTCGAGCAAATCCTGCTTTCGGCCAATCTCACTACGGTCTACCAGATTAACAATGTTCTCTCGTTCTACTTTTCCATGTTTCTGAAACACTTTGATAAGAGCGCGGCAATGATGCGGCTTATCATCAGTCTCCAGGAATCAAGCATGCGAAGGTTTGACAAGATACTGGAAGATAGAATTTCTCAAGTCAAGGGTCATCTCGCTCCTTCGCCGGAACTTCAACCACCCGAGTTTCTTCTTGACGCTCTAACTGACTTGAAGGAGATTGTGAAATCATACGAAACTAGTATCGACTGCACGCCTGACGACCCGAAGCTCAAGGCGATAGTCCAGAACCTGGTGGAGCCATACATTGAGCTGTGCAATAGATTGGCAGCAGATTTACCGCCCGGAGACGCTGAAATCCTCCAGATCAACAGCTTGGATGCTGTTAAAATTACGCTGTCTCTCTTTTCCTCAACGCAGTACAAAGTTGACCAGCTTGACGATCGGATACAGGAACTTGCCCAGGTTCTGGTGCAGTCCCAGCTTCATTCATTCCTCACGCATTCTGGCATCAGAGATTTCCCAGAAACTTTTTCTCAGGCTGACGTCACTAGACTGTCTAGCAAACTCGACGACTTTTTGCCGGCCGCTACCATGGAGTCAAATATCATGCTTCAGAGACTGGCTTCTCCACGACTGGCTTCTACGATTACTCTGAGAGCGTCCCAGCTGTTTGTCGAGCAGTTTGAGACGGTCAGGGCAAACGTCTGTCCAAAGTTCGAAGAAGAGTTTCCAAGGTCAGTGGAGGAGGTTAAAGTGTTGCTGGCGTTAGATTAAAATTGAGCGTAGCTACGCCATGTTTGTAGTCTAGGCTATGTAAGTAAATACGACGCAGAAGCTAGACTTGGAGTTCGTGTATTGGCCGCTGATTCAGTCACCATCAGACTGTATGTTTTGGCTGCGCAACGGGGCCTGAAATGCGCTGGTGGTCTGCCCACGGGCTCATGAAGCTTCTTAAAGCGGCTCGGAGTTCAGTTTCCAATTTTCGAGACTTTTAGACCTGGAAATTGCCGTGAAAAGGAAACCTCCGTTTCTGAGCGACATCACGGGTTTTGTAGTGTAGTTGGTTATCACTGCGGATTCTGATCGTGCGATTTGAATTTTCCGCCAACCTCAGTTCGAATCTGGGCAAGACCTTGTTTTTGCACGCGTGACATTCAATATTGCATGCTGCAGGGTTATTCAGGTGAGCTTATAACCGGCCGGGTTAGTTTTTACAACGTAGTGGACTACATTGCTCAGAATCTGAATTAGCCAGTCAGAGCTGCCAAACTGAACAAGAGTCCTCGCTAGCTTAAGTAGTCTCTCAAACTTTGGTTTCAAATTGGCGACCGTTGATTTGTTTCTAACCCTATTGGAGCAATCCCACTGCGTCACAGTGCAGCAAACGTCAATTGCCATCACACTCTTCTTCGTATATATTCCTTATCCGCGCTATTAACTATCTCTCACCATCCCATTTCTTGCCAATTTTTAGTCTTTGCTCCTCGTACTGGTCTCGTGACAATTCACGTGACTATGCTCCAGGGTTAGGGCAAAGATGAGGGGTGCCTGAGCCGTACACACAACACTTTAACCTTGACGCATAGACACCATGGGACGGCCTAGAGTGAGTAATACGGAAATATACGGGGCTAACGCAGCTGATTCTACTTGTTCGACACGGAGAAAGCGAAGGAAACTGTGAGTACGGAGTTAACGGGGTTATCGGGATTTGCTGAGTACGGCGGGCCGGTGGGGTTGGCAGCAGATATTTATAGCACGGGGTTACATTAGTGCTCGTTAGTTGATTTCATTTCTGGAAAGACTGGCTGAAGTAGCAGGAGATAGTAAGGCTGTGATGTTTGCCTGTCTTGGAAGTCATGTGCGCCTGTTACTGCTAAAGATCACGAGCAAACAATCTTTCAAAGCGCTGAAAAGCTGTTTTCCGCAAGATCTGCTAAGAAATATACTGAAAGCATCGTTTCCCCGGAAATCAGAGTCCTGGTGGATTTTAGTGCCGAGATCAAGCATTTGACAGGGGATCACTAACTGATTCGACGGTCAAGTTGGGAGCCTACACTTATTTTAGCGGATATGATATGCTGCAATCCTGATCAGTGAACAATCTCACATCTGCCAAGTGTGATTTACTAATACAGGCGACAAATCCGTCAATAGGACTACAGCGAACCACCTGATTCCCCTCACCTCCAGAGGCCACGAACAAGCCGAGAATGCAGGCACAGAACTGTTCAACATGCTTAAACCAAATGACAACATTTTATTCTACACATCACCCTACCTCCGAGCCAGACAAACCACACAGGGAATTCTGAAAAAACTGGATGAAAACAAGGTTCCATACAAGGTTCACGAAGAGCCACGGATTCGTGAACAAGACTTTGGCAACTTTCAAGGGGACGCCGAAGAGATGGAGCGAATCTGGAGCGACAGAGCCAACTACGGCCACTTCTTTTACAGAATACCTAACGGTGAATCAGCCGCTGATGTCTATGATCGATGTGCTGGTTTTAATGAGACCTTATTCCGTCAGTTTAGCAGCGAAAAGTTCCCCAGCATTCTCGTTTTAGTCACTCACGGCATTTGGGCCAGGGTCTTTCTCATGAAATGGTTCCGGTGGACTTATGAACAATTTGAGTCGCTTCAAAACATCAATCATTGTCAATTCATAGTCATGGAGAAGGGAGACGCGCACAAGTATGCCCTGAGAACGACCCTCAAGACGTGGACAGATACTGACTTGCATGACTCCGACATAATTTCTACCGGCGACGTGGAACAGTGCGATGAAGACTTTGTTGAGAAGCAAAAGATTATTCGAGAAATGTTTACCAAGGCCAGTAGACAGTGAGCCAAAGCTAATAGATTAATGCATAGATCAAAGTATTTGACGTAGAGCCCTATTCTGAAATATCATATTCTACCCAAACATATCTTCTCGCGCGAGTTATGGGATCTCGAAATCAGCAAATATAGGTCTGTGGTCACTGAACTTGAAGCCATAGTCCTCATGCAGTATCCCGCCATGTACTGCCTTCTTACCACGAGGCACAAACACATAGTCAATACGTGACGGTTTGTCTCCGTATCCCGTGTAGGTGTAGTAATCATGTCCGAATCGCTCTTCAACACTCAAAGCCAGCCAAGTGTCAACCAAGCTTTTTGAAAGAATTTTGTAAGGCTCCGATTCAGGCGTGGAGTTGGTATCACCGCAGAACGTCACTGGTATTTCCGCTGTCTGTAGCTCTTTGACCACAATCTCGGCTGAGTGTCTTCTGGCGGTGGGTCCAATATGATCAAAATGTGTATTGAAAGCCAAAACTTCGGCTCCAGATCGATGCCTAAGCTTGACTTTTGTCAAAATCCGCTCCAGGACCGCGTCCCAGCCCTTAGACGGAACATTTGGAGTTTGACTTAGCCATATAGTCTTTCCTTCAACAAGCTGCCAGTCAGCCCGCTTGTACAGAATCGGTGCATATTCTCCCCTTTCCTTGCCGTCTTCTCTTCCTACGCCGAAATGCTTCCATTCAGGCCCAAGAAGGTGCAAAATGTCTTCAAGTTGGTTGTGTAGAACCTCCTGGAGACACACAATAGTATTAAACGCAGCGTGGGTCTTGATGCTGGCTACGCACTGGAACTTCCGCTCAGACCATGGCTTCTCGCCAGGAGAAAGCCCGTCGTGAAAGTAACGGATATTGTGCGAGTAGACTCGGTAAGAAAATGGCGTGTGCATGCTACTGGGTAAACCCTCTATGACGTAACAAGTGGTGATGGTTTGCGGGGTAGTTATCTTATCGTTTTTTGTCACGTGATACCCTAACCCGAATGGAACACAAACTTTGGCATCTTGCACTGCAATGGCGCCTGACTTGCCTGCTGAAATCTGGTTCAGGATCATTGAATATCTAGGATACGACAGTTACAAGACGATTGTGAGTCTGAAAGGTGTCAGCGGCTCTCTCTATTCACTGTTGAGTCCAGAGATCACATATCGCCTGGAGAATGAACAAGCGCTTGGGTTTTTTGGGCAAAAGAGGGTGATTGGCTATTTCAATGACTTATTGCAAGAGGAAGATAAGTTTAAATCGGGTTGTATGGATGAACTGCTGGTGAGAGTGAGGAGTGCAAGGATTGATCTCACCGAAACTCGAAATTGGTCAAACATTTTGATTGATCATGCCGAAAAGCTGAAACGGTTGAGGGACATTGAGATCAGAATACGGTTATATTCTTCTGGTGCAGTAGCGGATAATGAATTTCTCACCGCTTTGTATGAAAAGTATCCATCGGCGACAATCTCATTGACAATTGAGTTTGAGCACAGAAGAAAAATGCCTGAGAAGCGGCAAAGACTCGTGGTTGGTTCGGTAAGGCGTTTAGCGCTGGAAAGTGACGAACAACTCATGTACTATGAGGGACATGTCCCGCTCTGGCAGACGATTCCGGATCTGAACGAGTACCTCGAAATTGGCGACGACTGTCAAGTAGAGGTACTTGAGACTCATTTTCGGAGTTTGGACGCAGCTGTGACGTGGCAGTCGTTTAACCCATTAGTGGCAAGGCTCAGGAGACTGAAGTACGTGGCATCTTCGTTATCGGAGTCAGAATATCTTCGGAAGGAATTCCCACACCTAAAGTTTGTCGACTACTATGCCACGCCGGTCGATAGCACAAATTTTAGTACGAAGATAAGAGAACTAGAGGCATATGTCCACGATGAAGACTCGCCTTTTCTCAGAAACTCTAGTGCAGTATAACGAAACTTGAACAATGCCAGCACACCAATTTGGCCGGACACCTCACTTACGCCATTATATGATAGAATCGAGTTTTACATTTCATCAGAAATCCATTGAGACTAATTCTGAAAGCTCTGCAAGGTATCGATGACTATTATGCTCGATTGGCTTCATAGGGTGAGTTGACGGGACACTCATAGTACATATAACATGCTAGAGGTTTGTTGCGCCCTATGTGGTCATGGAAGCGGACTGCCAGCAGACAGTTATCACCGATTATATCTGGAAATTTGCCAGAAGTTGTCCTTTTCGGCGTTGACCATCTCGCAACAGGCAAAAAGCTGCGATGCTCTAGCTGACGGCTATGCGTTTACAGCTCTGCCTCATAAATACCCTGAGTGCGGGGCTTGTCATCGCAATGTACATGCGCAGTTCGTACAGCCAAATGTAACGCCTCACACCACAACTTCCTTCGTCTTGCAGTCCTTTGAACAAGTAACGCACCCACTGCCAGAGCACTGATCAACTGGCCCTCTCACTGGAACCTTTCCACGGCCATATCCATCCTTCGCATAGTAATCCATAGGATATGTGTCCCATTGTTTGTCCAAGTCCATCGAGACCATTGCCTCATATGGTGTCAGCAGAGGAACGGGGAAAGCATATCCCCAATCTATACTCAGACGAGGACATGCGACTTGAACAAAACAATCCACATCGGGAAACTGACTGATTTTATGAGGAAAGATTTCTGAAAGCACGACCAGGACTGTCTCCTTACCTCTGGCTTTAAACGACCGCTCCAGTCGCTCTAAAGTCTGAACATTACCCTGTCTTCCCAGAGCACCCAAAATGAGTCCAATCTTTCTGGCTGCTCTCGCCGTCTCAACTGCTTCTTTTCTAATTTTAGTCATCTCGTCGTAATCATAGCCCTCGAGGGTGAACTTTCGGGAATATGGGTCATATTTGTAAGCGGGCAGGTGAGGATTGTGAATCATGGCGCTTTCAAGGTGAAACCTGCCGTCTCCAACATAAATGATAGCCGTCATATCTTTTGAGATTCTAGCACTAGTGCAACCTAGAATCTCTCCTTTAGATAGAGGCATTGCCTGAGGTGTTATGGTTTCAATACCCTCTACCGCCAGCTCATTCTTTATTCCATGAATGATATGATTAAACTGAATTGTCGAGACCAACGCCAGCTTGTCGCCTGCTTTGAAATTCCTTGTAATCGTCTTGATCAGGTGCTGCTTGTCTATATCAATCGCCACAAACACATAGAGTACCTTAATCCTCGTCACGTCAACTGGCACCAGACATGAGTGAGCATAATGAACCAATATATCACATCCAAGGGCCATGGCTGTGAAGTCGTCAATACAACAAGCTCCATAAGTGACATCGCCCATGATGATTGTCTCAGCTCCTCCAAATTGTTCAATAATGTCGGAAATAACACATGCATAGATCAGCAAGCCCTCAGGCATTTGCAGGGCCACCTTCTTTGCATTCATCTTCTTGATATTCCATATCGTCTTGTGAATCTCAAAGTTGTAGTTTGCGGGGAGAATCTTGATGGCTTCGTTCAGTTCTTTGTCGTTTAGGATCTCGTCTGGAATCTGGTTAATCGACCGTCCTGTTCGGGTTCGGGTAACAGCCTTGTCACCATCTTCTAGGCCTCTTCGTCCCACAAACCTCCTCTTGGGTTCCATTATACGTGATGGGCGTTGGTGCAATGGACAAACTTTGATTGGAAATTTTCAGCCGCGTCGAAAGCGGCTGTCACGTGACCATGGCGCCGCTCAAGCTAAGGCTCATTTTTTTCTCTTATCGAGACAACATGATTACTCCACGCTTCAGCGTCGATCAGGACGATGACTATGTCATTGTAGATATACACGCGCCGAGTATCCGTGCCGCTGGCGATGTTCAGATTCTGGTAGAGGGGAACATGCTTATTTTTTCGCTGCATCCGTACTACCTGAGATTGAGGTTTCCACACGAGCTCGAAGACATTGACGATGATCCAGAGGGAGAGCTGATTAACCCCGAGAAAGCAAAAGACGAAAGAAGATCTGTTGCCAACTATGACGTCAGCCAAGGAACCGTGTTGGTGAAAGTGCCAAAAAAGGTTCGTGGCCAATTCTTTGAGGATCTCGATATGATTACGAAGCTGTTGGCCAAGAAGAGTGATGGAGATACAAACAAGGCTAAGGGGCCCCTGATTCAAGAAATTTCCTCTGAAAAGGACGAAACTGGTGATGTCATGTCTGAGATGCCAAATCCTGCATTCAGCGAGCTAGAACGGGCCAGTATTCTAGAGGCAATGGTAGATGATGACTGGGAAATTGAGCAGAAGCCAATGGAGCCGCTTCTTGGAACGAAATATGGTTTCGATGACCAGTACAGTGACCTTGTCGCTGTCTCCTTGCATGACGGTAATGACATCAATGATGTTCTTGAGCCTGAAAAGACTAAACCGGTTGAGCGGACGCAGCTGAGATTAGAGGCCGAGGATGAAAAATTCGACCCAGAGTACTACTTGGCTGATTTCGTGGACGACGAGTACATCCAGTGTTTGATCCAGTGGCCCTTTGAAGTGAAGTCAGATTACTCCGATAAGGACAATGATATTCTAGTGAACAGGCTGCCCCAGAAAAATTACCTTCTTTCCAACCAGAAGAGGGTATACATCGGCTTGATCGGTATTCTCTTTGGCTTATGTTACGAAAACCGATGCACGCAGGGAGACTTCACTGTTGAATCCGGCTGGACCGTCGGCAAGCTTATTCCTCAGGTTAGTTCTCTTGACAATGCGTTTGAAAATGTCCAGAGTATCGTGATCGCATGCACTCGGCGTTCTCTGGCTTATCCCTTATACAGGAACTGGAATTTTGCCGTGCAGGTGTGGAAGGACGTTACAGAGATACTCAAGAAAGCAGCCGGGGACAAAAAAGTTCTCGTCAAGGCTCTGCTACAAGTTATTCAGCTCTTTGACATGTCTGACGGCCGTTACGGTGTGTACAACCGAATTCTGCTGCTCGACTACGCCAGCTGGGCCCAGAGTTGCAATCCTGAGGTTATCAGGTCTCTGGTGCATGAGCTGAACAAGGTGGAAATGAAGAAAGACATGATCGGCCTTGACTTGGAGGCTTACGAGCAGGAGGCGAAGGACATGTTCGAGAGGGGTGAAGAATGAATAACTTCAGACTTTTGGGCAACATAACTTTGATTGGATGTACTACTTCCTGAAAACGGTCAAAGCGGCTGGAACGTACTGCTGCTGTGGGCGCGCAGTGTAGGGCTTCTCGAGTTGCTGGACCTCTTCATCGGTCAGCTTAACAGCAATCGCATGGACGGCCTCTTCAATTCGCTCCAACTTGCTCAGACCAACAATTGGGTAGCATCCCTTGTGGATACTCCAAGCAATGGCAATCTGAGTCATTGAAACTCCCTTCTTCTTCGCAAGGGCTTCCACCCCGTTGATAATTTCCTCATCGCCGTCGTGGATTGGCACCGGCATTCTTTGAGTCTTGGCTCGGACAGTAGTTTTGTACTCGGAGAACGGTCGGGCAAGAACGCCCTTTCCAATGGGACTCCATGGGATCAGGCCAACGCCATTCTCCTTGCAGAACGGAATCATTTCCCGCTCCTCTTCTCGGAAAATCAAATTGTAATAGTTCTGCATAGAGATAAACTTGGTCCAACCGTTCTTCTCAGCAACGAATTGCAGCTGAGCAAACTCAATTGCTCGCATAGACGAAGCTCCAATGTATCGTACCTTCCCGCTCTTGACAATATCGTGAAGAGCCTCCATAGTCTCTTCTCGCGGGGTGGAATCGTCGTATCGGTGGATCTGCAGAACATCAATGTAAGTTCCCAATCGCTCGACGCTGCCCTCGACAGCGTCAAAGATGTGCTTCCTAGACAAGCCGAATCGATTATACCACTTAAACTCGTCGTCAGGCACTCTGTCGTCGTTGTCACACTTGAAAAAACACTTGCTCAGCAATACAATAGAGCTTCGCGGAATATCGTATTTCTTCAGAAACTTCCCAATCAGGACTTCGGACTGACCGTTCGAGTACATGTTGGCGGTATCCCATGTTCGCAGGCCCATATCATACGCCTTCTTCAGTAGGGCGAAAACCTCCTCTTCGTCTTCAAGTACCCACTCCTGCCACGATTTGGAGCCATATGACATGGTTCCAAGGATAACCTTGGACACCCACAGACCAGAATTTCCCAGCTTACCGTACTCCATCCTATTTAGTGGTTGAATGCTGCGGGGAAGGGCCGCCTTATATAACCCGCAATGAGTAAGGTGATTACTAATCACTAAGCAAGGATCGCGGGGTGGGATAACGCGGCAGCGCAGTCAGGATTTCGGATTCCGATGCATCCGACGTGATGAGGTTCATTGGTGCTAATCTTTGCTCGTCAAATGGCCGTAATTGGCGCAATAGTCCCTAGAGCTCTGTTGCTCAATAGTGTCTCAGCCGCACGCGGTTGTCCGATGCGTCGGGACCCCACCATGCGAGATATGTTTACGGTGCATGGGATCATCGAGTCACATTGTGATATCTGAAGCTCGAGACTTCGATTAGGCGGTAAACCGCAGTGTTTTAGGAGAGTATAATTTTAGCGCGCCTTACTCAGCTCGGGTCTCGGCTCTGCAGCATATGCGGCTCTGAGCCGCACATGAGCCGCCTGGTCCGGATCAAATAGTGCCTGCATAACGAATTGCTAATCGGATATGATAAGCCGTTGTGCGGCACAGGCCGTTTCTGAAAATTATTTAAAGACTCGATTCTTCCCACAAGAATACAATCACAATCATCTATACACACCATGCAGTCAAGCCACTCCACTCCACAGTCGTCGACCGCCTCTCTGGTCTCAACCGCCTCTTCCCTTGTCTTTGAACAGAACCACTTCAGCTATCACCATGATCCTCTACTTGAGGGATCTCAGGTGTCTGCCTCGTTCAATAGCGATCCGTTCCTGAGCTCCAGCGATGTCAGTGGTCGAAACGGCAACGACTCCTTCAGCTCTGGCGGTGTTGTGTCCGGCAAGTTTGCAAAGCTGAGAAACCTTGTTGCACCAAAGTCTCGATTCAACAACGACCCACTCCTGGCGGGTTCAGATAGGAAACCAAGAAGATTCAACAATGATCCATTTTTGAGCGGCAGTGATGTGTATCTGCCCGGTGGCCGGAGAGGTAATGATTCGTTCAGCTCCGGCGGTGTCATCAGTCATTAGCCGCAGAGGCCGGAATAAGTACTATTTATTATGTAGATAAACAATTAACCACACGATTTTATCTTTCGTGATCGTAGTTTATGGTCAGATGTTGGCCTCATTCTCAAACTCAGGTCATGTTCTTTTGAATTACTCATGCTACTCATTGTCAAGCCTGTTTCGGCCGACCTTTTGACGCGATTAGGGAATAAATATCGTAATCGCCATCTCGCCGCTTTTCTTGCCAACTAATCCAACTTGGCACCAACACAAAACAGCTTTGGGGCAACGGTGGCGCCAAATTCCTCAACCTGGTCGCAGTACTGGTCAATCTGGGCAGAAATCAGGAGGTTGTCAGTTCTGGATGGCTCATCCGGCAGCTTGAACATCTTCTTCCACTCGTCCATGCTCAGGGCTGGCTGACCGGCCTTCTCTCGCTGCGCGTTCTCAGCCTTTCTCTTCTGCTGCCATTGCTGGATTTTGGCCTTCTCTCGGGTCATTTGTCGCTGGTAGTAGTTGTAGTTGCCCTGGTCGTAGTGGAAGTCGTCGACAGAGTCAAAGATTCCCTCAATGTTCTTCTCTAGGTAGGAGTCGATGGAAATGTCGAGATAATCAAACTTGGACTCCTGGGGCTTGGAGACAGAGTGCAGGTAGAGAGTGACCAGGTGAGAATTCAAGATTTTGACTGGCAGCTCTTGGAAGATGTTGTGATAAGACAGCTCATGCTTGGCGAGGTTCTCAGAGATAAACCTGCCCTCTTTTCGCACAGCAATGTACTCTCGAGAAAGTCGGTAAGCCTTCAGAGAGAAACCGGCAGAAAGAGACTTTGTGACGTCGTGAACCAGCAGAACAGACTCTGGGTTCTGAGCCTGGAAGCTCAGCATGGTCTCAATAACGTTTTGACTGTAGAATCGGCCCATGTGCGCAGAAATGTACCAACCAACGCCGTTCGAGTCAACGTTGACTTCCTTCAGATGCTCAATCATGTCGCTCTGGTACTTTGCGATTGCCTTTGATCGCATTCCAGAGCCCTCATTGTCGTTGGCCGAGGCTGGGAGTGGGAAGGAATAGCCAATGTTAAGATCCTTGTCGTCTTCTTCACTCTCCAGACCAAGCAGAACACCGCTCGCCTGGGCTGGGTACTGATCGTATGCGTGCTTGACAATCTTCAGGACGACATTAGCGTCAACAGTGACGCTCCGCGTGGAAGCAGATTTGACTTTCTTGTCCATAGTTACCACGTTGAAATTTTTCAGCGCGTCGACCTCACCACATCGTCAAGGTGCGCGCAAACTCCCAGCTGGCCCACCGTGTATTCGCAGGAATCAAAGGGAATGGTTTAGCCTGAGTTCTAGCTCCGTGTTGAGGAGACGCGATAGGCTTGGCTGGTCGTCTGTTCTCGGGGAGCTCGCACGCGTGTGACTTCATTATCTCGAGAACCATCATCTATCGCAACCGTGCGGTACATAGCCTCAACCTTAAGCCTCAAACTGTGGAACGTAAAGCTGATCATTTCACTTTAAAGTCATCGTACATATTGTTAATCTATCTCATTGACAAATGCAACGGTTGTATCTTCTAAATCCACGGGTGTGCGCGCTCAGCCGTATCTGGCTCACGTGATGTCCTAACCCTAGGTGACTCAATTTTTCCAGGGACTCACATAAAAAAACCTCGAACCCCGTCTGAACTTCAATTGCAATGAGTGTCGAAGAAAAGGTCAACAACCTGAGCCTGGATGGCTCCGCCACCGAGGCTCCCAAGCTTTACCTCGACGAAGCCACTGGTGAGCAGGTTTCCAAGACTGAGCTCAAGAAGCGACAGAAGGCCCGTGAGCAGGCGAAGAAGAAGGCGGAGAAGGCCGCCGCCGCCGCCACTAAGCCCGCCGCTGCCCACAAGAAGCGAGACGATGATCTGAATCCTAACGAGTACTATGAGATTCGATCCAACCAGGTGAAGGAGCTTCTAAAGACCAAGTCACCCAACCCATATCCACACAAGTTCCACAAGAACATTCGAATCGATGAGTTTGTCAACAAGTACGCCCATCTCAAGCGAGGCGACGAGCTCAAAGATGTTGAGATTTCCCTTGCCGGTCGAATCCACACTAAGCGAGAGTCTGGCTCCTCTCTCAAGTTCTATGTTCTTCACGGTGAGGGCTACCAGCTGCAAATTGTTGCCCAGGCTCTGGGCGATGAGAAGCTTGACCCAGTTCACGATCTGCTGCGACGAGGTGATATTGTCGGTGTCAAAGGTTACCCCTTCAGAACTTCCCCGAAGAAGGGCGGCGACGGCGAAGTTTCAGTCTTTGTGAAGGAGATCCAGCTGCTGACACCAAGCGTGCGAATGCTACCAGACGACCACTACGGATTCAAGGACACCGAGTCTCGATACAGACAGCGATACCTGGATTTGATGATGAACAAAAGCACTCGAGAGAAGTTCATTGTGCGATCCAAGATCATTTCCTACATTCGACGATTCTTTGATTCGCGAGATTTCATTGAGGTTGAGACCCCAATGATGAACATTATCGCCGGCGGTGCCACTGCTAAGCCATTCATCACCCATCATAACGACCTGGACATGGACCTGTTTATGAGAATTGCCCCAGAGCTGTACCTCAAGCAGCTAGTGGTGGGCGGTATGGAGCGAGTCTATGAGATTGGACGACAGTTCCGAAATGAAGGTATCGACATGACCCATAACCCCGAGTTCACCACCTGTGAGTTTTACGAGGCTTACGCGGATGTTTACGACCTTATGGAAACTACTGAAATTCTGTTTTCTGAGATGGTGAAGGAAATCACCGGATCCTACGTCATCCAGTTCCAGCCAGAGGGACCAACCGGAAAGACCCTCGACATTGACTTCTCACGACCATGGAAGCGACTGGACATGATTGCCACCTTGGAGGAGCGACTGGATACCAAGTTCCCACCAGGCGACCAGCTCCACAGCGATGAGACCAATCAGTTTTTCCGAGACCTACTCAAGAAGATCAAGCTTGATTGTCCACCACCACTGACTAATGCCCGAATGCTCGACAGACTGGTTGGCGAGTACCTGGAAGACACCTGTATCAACCCAACTTTTATTTTCGGCCACCCACAGATGATGTCTCCTCTGGCCAAGTACCACCGAGATATTCCAGGTCTGTGTGAGCGATTTGAGGTCTTTGTCGCCACCAAGGAAATTGCCAACGCCTACACTGAGTTGAATGATCCATTTGACCAGCGAGCTCGATTCGAGGAGCAGGCTCGACAGAAGGACCAGGGTGACGATGAAGCCCAGCTGGTGGACGAGACTTTCTGCCAGGCTCTCGAGTTTGGTCTGCCACCAACCGGTGGATGGGGTTGTGGTATTGACCGACTAGCCATGTTCCTGACGAACTCCAACACTATAAAGGAGGTTTTGCTGTTCCCAACCATGAAGCCAGAGATTAACAATTAAGCTCGGACTTGGGTAAAAGGTTGTAGACCAAAAAGCTAGATGAAATCATTCCAAGAAACGGCTTACGCTGTATGGCTAACCCCGGCCGTAGTAAGTAGGGTGAAAGATCTCAGAATAGACACAGTATTACATGCCGAATCACTCTTCCCATTCTACAGCAGCTTTGGTAGACCTCACAAATGACTCGCCAACGGAGACCCGATTTTCGATACAGCTCAAGCTCGGAAGCGAGAGGACCCACTATCGATCGGAGCCCTGTGGAAACATCTGCAGGAGTGCAGCCGTAGCGGAGAACTGCCAACTCGTGGTGAGAACCAATTCGTTATCTCAAAAGAATTTAGCGATACCATATGTGGGGTGTCAGACTGGCCGGCGATGTCACAATTGGCGAAGCTGAACTGAAAATCTCAACGTCTAGCAATACAAAGTCCCATGTTATGCTCACAACGGACCTTATGGGTCTGTATGCAAGAACGCCAGAATCCGACATGAAAAAACCCTCTCGCGCGCGGTCCCAACATATTCACGGCACAGATCAAAGAGCTTACAGCAGTATTCGAATGCTCTCTGGCCTGATTACTAATTATTTAATCACCACCAGCACTCGGGCATCCCCGCCGGACAAATATCGTATAGAGGCATAATTTGTTTTCCCGAGCGCTGTTGTGTGCATGGTCTAGACGGCGCCCAGGTTCTCTTGCCGCTTCCAGGGAATGAACGCGTAAGAAAATCAGATGAAGTACAGATCCACAAGCCAAATTCACATGCCCATCACGAGACACAAACGAGGAGGGGACGTGGGGTAAATGGAGGTTACGTAATCCATGACTCAGGCGCCCTCACTGCCAGCCCACTACTTTCCATCATACAGGTTATTGTTAGCGGCCCACAATATTGCCTGGTAGCCAGTGCCCACCAAATACTTGCCCCAACAAGCCGGTCTGCGTTCGGGTGGCCCGGTGCTGCGGGCTGTACAGGGTACATTTCTTGTCACATACAGATTCTTCGCTTGCTATTGGCCGCCCGCACTCCGTCGGCGAGCGCGGAGATCTCGGCAGCCAAGAGTCTATGCCCTTGTATGCAGTCATCTGCAACGGCTAACAGTTAAGCTTTGATAATGCGGGGAACGGCTTCGAATGTGAGGGGCATTCCCCGCCCAGACCCCGCGCCGCACCGCATCTTGATTCAAGTGGACTCAGTATTGCCAAACCTTATTTGACCGTTAGCCGTTGAGACTGTTACAACGGTATGTTCAACGGCCCGGTAAACCCGTTACATTGTTCTATTATTTGGTGTCTCACAACGGCTTGGCAAACTGTGCACTTCTGTGCAGGCAGCATGGACTCGCATGGGTGACTGTTGAGGGGTATGCGTTCAGGCAAGGCGCCAGAATAGGGGTCTCTGGGGTATACCGTAATAGTATATAATGGCGGTGGAGGTATCATTTTGACAAGCCCCTCTGTCGTTCGGTATGAAACTCACATCAATCTTTACATCCCTTCTGGCGGCCTCTGCAGCCTCTGCAGCGTCTTTTGGCGAGTTCCTCAAACGGGCTACTGCCCCGCCATCACAGGACTCCTTCTACACTCCACCAAACAACGTTTCTGCTTACAATGCCGGTGACATTATAAGATCCAGACAGCTCGACATTCCTACTGGATTTACTTTCCTCCAGAGCGCAAATGAGGCCGCTTTGTACCAAATTATGTTCTCTTCGCGAGACTCGAATAACATTGCGGTTGCTGCCGTCACCACCGTGATTATCCCCACCAACGCTAACCTGAATAAGGTCATATCCTACCAGATAGCCACGGATTCTAGCTGCCCAGACTGTGCGCCATCCTACGCCATTCAGTCTGGCACCAACGCTAACGAGCTGGGCTCAGAATTCGAGATCCTCTATATCCAAGCCATTATCAACCAGGGAATTGTTGCCGTGATTCCAGACTATGAGGGCCTCGACGCCCGATTCACCGCCGGTGTCCACTCTGGCCAGCTCACTCTTGACTCTATCCGAGCCGCCCTCAAGTCCGGTAGCTTTACAGGCATCAATTCTAAAGCGCAGGTCGCTATCTGGGGCTACAGCGGTGGCTCTCTAGCCTCCGGCTGGGCCGCTACTCTGCAGGGCTCCTACGCTCCAGAGCTGAATGTTATTGGCTCTGCCGTAGGTGGCTTTGTTGCAAACCTCAGTGCCGTCCTGTCGCTTGCTAATAAGTCTCCATTCACCGGTTTTGCCTTTGCCTCGCTGAATGGTCTTTCTGCCGAGTACCCAGAGGTCAAGGCCTCCGTCAGCCAGTACCTCAAGCCTTCCATGTCCAGCGACTTTTATGAGGTCAACGGCTTGTGCGAGCTCAACCTCTTGTCTCGATACGTCAATCAGGACATTTTCACTTACTTCTCCAATGGTCAGAATATCCTTGCCACAGGCACTCCATTGTATCAGGCTCTGCAAAAGTCCACCATCACCGCCCCACCAAAGGCTCCCATGTTTATCTACCACGCTCAGAACGACGAGCTGATCCCATACTCTGCCGTCCAGACCGCTTACAACACCTTCTGCGCTGGTGGTGCTTCCGTTCAGCTCAACACGGCGTTGATTGGTGAGCACATTTCTGAATTCATTGACGGTGCCCCAGACGCTTTCCTTTTCCTGATGGATCGATTCAACGGTGTGCCATTCTCTGGCTGCCACACTGCCACAAATACTCTTAATATCCTCAACACTAAGGCTGTTCAGGCTTTCGGTACTGCCATCGCTGAGGAACTCATTGCCGAGGCTGGTGCCAACTACCAGACTATTCTGTCCTCCTTTTTCTCTTACCTGCCAAACGCTGCCCAGTTTGTTTCCACTCTAGTTAATGATATCGCTAAGGATATCTCTCAGACTGTCAGCAGCATCATCAACACCATTGGTAACGACATCAGCTCTGTGGGAAGTGCCATCAGCGGTTGGTTCAACAGCTGGTTGTAGTCAACCAATCACGGCTTTTGCTGTTTCACGATGCCACGCTAATTTTGCTAATTTCTATGTCTAGTAATCTGATTTCGTATGATAACTTTGCATCTCTCTTTGTGCGCGCGCCGGAAAACATTTGACCCAGCTAAAACAAGACTAAACTTGCTGTGGTTGTTAGCCAACTACCTATTTAACTATTCTTCTAGGGGTTACCCGGACTCTTAGCCCAAACTGTTGTTCACGCAACAGCTGGTACGGCTCCTTCTCCTGAAGCCGTAAACGGTACCATTGCCGAACACATACGTGTAACTGATAAGCTCGCAGACTATTAGTTCAACTGGCTGGTTTTCCTGGCCAGACCGCGTTGGCTTAAAAATCTCTTCTTGCGGGGTCGGCATATCGGCCACAGACTCGCCGGGGCTCTGCAGCCCGTAGCTTCACTTAACTCGCCCATGCGTGCATGAGATGGACTCGCAATTTAGCTGCTATCACGGACAGCCAGTCGTTAACTAAATCACTCACAGGCCTCTCCAAGGCCATTATCGGTCATTGCGTTGACCTCCTATGGCACCGGGTTTTGGCGTCGAACCTTAATTGCCTTGCGTCGGTTCTCGGAACCTCGTGTTATGCTTCATATACACAGCGCAGCCGGGTGCTGATATCGTCAATATCTCTCGCTCCTTCCCATTTGCTTCAAGACTCTCTCTTGCGTTCGTTTCTACAGCACAGGGGAGTGTCCAATGAAGCTAGCAGAGACGCGATGCAAACGCCAAAAATCCTCCGGTTACAGGTCGGAACCCCCGAGACCCCATGTTCATGTTCTGGTATCCTCGTATACGTACGCCCTTCACTTGAGTGTCAAGAAGGTGTCAACACGTTGGCCTAGTTGAAGGAACCGGTGAACAAGGTGAGTGTACTAGTAGGTTGGTTGTTGTAGGTCTGGACATTTGAAGTACACCAAGTATTTCTGGAAACTTCCTATTAAACTGAAAAAAGTACGTGACACCAATTAGTGAGGGTAGTTGAACCGGCAGTGACGTTATTCGTCGGTCAGGAAGCGGGCCGGTAGCCATAGTTGACGGCCCATGTTCGATCTTGGTCAGCAACCCCAGCTTGTCCCCTGCCTTGAGCTTCAAGCTTACAGACAGGGTCGCGCATCACGCATATATACGCCGGCCGGGATATTAACAAAGCTAAGCACGTATACGTACGGAAAGCACGCGTACTGATCCAAATGCGATCTAGGCGGGAACTAGCTCAACCCAGCACAACTCGACTAAAGAGACCGTATATAGGAGCGTGCATGACAATAATCGCATGACCTTAGTTTTAAATTACCTCAAATTAGTATATAATGTATATATACTCAACAAAGAATACACTTGATTATCTCTCTCGTCGGTGTCGGTCGAAAAGTATATGAGGTCAAACACTAGACGGAGGGCCAAAAGGCTCAAGCTTACGTCAAAGCCAG
>JAJLUQ010000066.1:70000-71499 GCA_030564385.1 Blastobotrys robertii | reverse complement strand
CAAAGTTCAACTACGAGCTTTTTAACTGCAACAACTTTAATATACGCTATTAGAGCTGGAATTACCGCGGCTGCTGGCACCAGACTTGCCCTCTAATTGTTCCTCGTTAAGGTATTTAAATTGTTCTCATTCCAATTACAAGACCCAATGGGCCCTGTATCGTTATTTATTGTCACTACCTCCCCGTGTCAGGATTGGGTAATTTGCGCGCCTGCTGCCTTCCTTGGATGTGGTAGCCGTTTCTCAGGCTCCCTCTCCGGAATAGAACCCTTATTCCCCGTTACCCGTTGAAACCATGGTAGGCCACTATCCTACCATCGAAAGTTGATAGGGCAGAAATTTGAATGAACCATCGCCGACGCAAGGTCATGCGATTCGAAAAGTTATTATGAATCACCAAAGAGTCCGAAGACATTGGTTTTTTATCTAATAAATACATCCCAGCCAGAGACTGGGATTTTTAGCATGTATTAGCTCTAGAATTACCACGGTTATCCAAGTAGTAATGTACTATCAAATAAACGATAACTGATTTAATGAGCCATTCGCAGTTTCACTGTATAGATTGCTTATACTTAGACATGCATGGCTTAATCTTTGAGACAAGCATATGACTACTGGCAGGATCAACCAGATAACTATCTTACCGCTGTTGCGAACAACAGCAGCTCAACCAAGCCGAAGCTCGGTGGAAGTTTTCAGTGTTCTGTGGAATTGCTTCCACAACAGAGTCTTTGATCGGTTGCTTTCGCTTCCTCTCAAATTCACTGCATCCATGTTGCCTTTTTTGAGTTCTCTGATCCGTTCCGACAATTGATACCACCGTTTTACCGGGCTGCTCGATTATCATCACTTCTCTGAGAGAGGGTTCCCGTGGACGTGTCACAGTTTTTACGCCGGCTACTCGCCACGGTGTGCCCCCGAGTTTGTTTCTGTAAATACTTGTCATCGACTAGTAATCCACAGAATCCATCAGTGCTCAACCAGAAGCAATATCTGGTTGAGGCCCTTCAGGTTAAACCCATGTCACCAAGCTACCTCTGAGTGTAGCCCATTCCTGGGCCATACAACAGATTTCGACTTGACGACCTGGCTGCTTTGACACAACTAATGGAGACTCATCAGCTAGATCTAAGCTGCTTTACTAGCGCATCCTCAGCAGGCCCGGAACACGTCCTGTCAGCTGCCTGATGAATTCTCGCTTTCGGCATCTTAGTTCAGCAATGCTTTCGCTTTGCCTTTCTAAACTGTTTTGTCTTTTTCCCATTGTATATCCTCCGGACCCTGTTATGCGCGCCCAGCAGAAAAACACGCTTTGGGAAAAACTAATATTGTGTTTTTTAGTTTTCGTATCCTACGCGCGCACGTTACTGCTACACACTTTTACCCTCACTTTTGCGAAACTTTCGTGTGCACACACACATAAAACTCGATAGAATTCCACCAAAACATCAAAACACAAAACTAAATAGATGTAAATTACGCTAAATTAGCTCTCT
>JAJLUQ010000066.1:0-65000 GCA_030564385.1 Blastobotrys robertii | reverse complement strand
GTAGCGACGGGCGGTGTGTACAAAGGGCAGGGACGTAATCAACGCAAGCTGATGACTTGCGCTTACTAGGAATTCCTCGTTGAAGAGCAATAATTGCAATGCTCTATCCCCAGCACGACGGAGTTTAACAAGATTACCCAGACCTCTCGGCCAAGGTTATGTACTCGCTGGCTCCGTCAGTGTAGCGCGCGTGCGGCCCAGAACGTCTAAGGGCATCACAGACCTGTTATTGCCTCAAACTTCCATCGATTTGATATCGATAGTCCCTCTAAGAAGCCAGTAATCAGCCAAAGCTGATCGGGCTATTTAGCAGGTTAAGGTCTCGTTCGTTATCGCAATTAAGCAGACAAATCACTCCACCAACTAAGAACGGCCATGCACCACCACCCACAAAATCAAGAAAGAGCTCTCAATCTGTCAATCCTTATTGTGTCTGGACCTGGTGAGTTTCCCCGTGTTGAGTCAAATTAAGCCGCAGGCTCCACTCCTGGTGGTGCCCTTCCGTCAATTCCTTTAAGTTTCAGCCTTGCGACCATACTCCCCCCAGAACCCAAAAACTTTGATTTCTCGTAAGGTGCCGAGCGAGTCAAAAAAGAGCATCGCCCGATCCCTAGTCGGCATAGTTTATGGTTAAGACTACGACGGTATCTGATCGTCTTCGATCCCCTAACTTTCGTTCTTGATTAATGAAAACATCCTTGGCAAATGCTTTCGCAGTAGTTAGTCTTCAATAAATCCAAGAATTTCACCTCTGACAATTGAATACTGATGCCCCCGACTGTCCCTATTAATCATTACGACGGTCCTAGAAACCAACAAAATAGAACCATACGTCCTATTCTATTATTCCATGCTAATATATTCGAGCGAAGGCCTGCTTTGAACACTCTAATTTTTTCAAAGTAAAAGTCCTGGTTCGCCAAAACATCCGATAAAAGACATTAAGGTTAGCCAGGAGGAAAGACCCAGCCAAAACCAGTACTCGCCTTGCGGCGGACCGGCTGACTAGGCCCAAAGTTCAACTACGAGCTTTTTAACTGCAACAACTTTAATATACGCTATTAGAGGGACAAGCTAGACATATCATCTTATAGATACAAGAATATGATGCGTGGCACACAAAGGCTGTGTACCTATCGCGATCGATAAAGCTACTGGGGGGTGGAGGAGGCATTACTTCCGGTTCCTTTGTCATCGATCGAGTACGTCGAGCGCCTTACACGTGGATTAGCTGCCAGTCGGAACGAGGTCAGACTTCTGTCTTTATTCGTGGCGACCACTCGTTCACCTGCCTGAGTCACCAGGTTTGGTGCTAGCTGTAGACCCTACCAGTCTAGTGCTTTGTATCACCAGCGCTTGTTAGGCCGGTAGTCAGCTAGGTCTGAAGCTGCCATGTCAGCTGTCGCGACAATGGATTGGTCAACAGGATAGTGGGGCCCGCGCGGTGGGGTCCTTGCACGCTCCGCCTTGTGTATGTTTTGGTGGCCGGGCGATTTAGCTAGTTGGCTGTGTCATGTTTATGTTATTGGTGGTCGTTGTGTTGTGGGCCGGGGTCCTCGATCTGGGTCAGTGAGCGTTCATGCGAACCCTGTACAATGTGTCCATATCGTCCAAACGGCTTGTCCATAAAGTATTCTCCAAAGTGACCCTTCCCTGGTGTCCCAGGCTGGTCTGGGTAAGGCATAATCTTGCTATCAGCTCATGCTTCCCAGAGTCAGGAGGGAGGGGTGGGCGTGATCTGTGTGTATAAGGCCCCTGCTGTTGTCGATCCATATACTGCTTGTGCTACCGTGCACTGTAGGAAGATGTGCGGGTGGTCCGTTGAGTAACCCGGGTGCAGGGGGGAGTGTTGTGGTACGAGTTTGTCATCGCGATCCTCGTACCAGTGTAGTTTCGCCTATTCGAATGGCGTCTTGTATTGACTTTCACGTACGCGATCTGTGCTTTATTTCGTGTTTCCACACTCTCCATAGCTGGGCTACGGTGGCAGGTCTGGGGAGGTAGGTGTTTGCTATTGCGAGCATTTTTCCTACTCGTTCCTTGGTTGATGCAGTTCTGAGTATTGTATGTATTTTTCATAGGGTGTTTATTGTCTTTATAAACAGTTCTAGGTGTTAGTTTATGAGGTTTATGTTTACAAAGGTAGTGTTTTATTTTTGGATCGGGAGGTTTATTGATATGTAACTAATATAAAGAATGACGTATATCAGGATAAACGGCTCGGCTTAGGAAACGCTACTGAGAAAGCCCTCTTCGAGCTATGACTATGTTGTGGGGCCTCACAGTCGTTAGGTTGGATAGGACTTTCTTGGTTCTCTGGAGTGCTGAGAGTCCTGCTCCATGTTGTCGTCGTCGTTTTCGTCGAGCTCACTGGAGAGTTCGTCCTAGCGAGGACCGGTGCTGCTGGCCTCCTTGAGTACATTTCGGTCATATCCCTGCATCGGCCGGGTTCGTGTTTACCTTTGCAGTGGAGGCAGGTTCGGGTGATTTCAGCCTTCAGGCGGCAGGTTCTCTTGGAGTCCCCCACGTAGTAGGTTATCGGGTTGGTGAATTTTTGTGGTCTCTGCTCGAAGTGGATCGCAAACTTGTTGCTTGTGAGTCGCTTGCCACCGAGGACGCTGATGCATTGGTAAATTGTGGCCATGGTCTTGATTCCAAAGTTGTTGATGATGAGTTGTTTCCATCCTTCATCCTTCATGGCTACGCCTGCCTCGATGTAGTACACCGCGACGCCGCCACCCCGGAAGGGTTCGATTGCTGCAACGACTTGGCCGCTGTCGCTGATGATGTTGGTACCCGTAATTTCCAGTGGGTCTCGGTATTCCTCTAGCTGAAGGAGGGATGAGTTGTTCTGGAAGGCGATGGTACCCTTGGTTATTTTCAGGATATGACTGTTTTGTGCTCTGATCAGGAAATGCTTGACGAGGTTTTCTGCGGCCACTGCAGAGTGACAGATTGTCTTCAGCTTCACTAGGACGTGTCGCTCTGGGTCATAAGTGACTCCCATGCCATGGGAGGGGGTTCGGCCCAGGGCAATCTGTTCCTTTCGGTTTTCGTCCGCGTTCTTCTTGGCTCGTCGTCGCTGGGCCTCAGCCCTTGCCTTCATCTGCTGCTGTTGCTTGTTTCGTGCCTGGAGCTTGGCGATAAGTTGACGCTTCTCATCTGACATGACGGAGGAGTTGAGTAGGAGTCGTTCATCTTCAGTGAGACTGAAGATCGGGTCGATGTCGAGGGCGTCAGGCTTTGGTTGGTCTGTTTCTCGTCCTGGTGGTTCACCCATTCTCTTGCGCTTGTTCTGGGTTTGTGGCACTAGCGGGCTCACGGTTGTTGCTGTTGTGTTGAGCACAGGGGCCTCAGTGTGGCATTTATGGTTATCTGTTTGTCTGCCTCATTTAGTTGATTTGGTTTGGGGCACTGAGCTAAATTGTCAGCTCACCGGAGTTACATGCGGGTGTGTGTGAAGTTTGGGGCTCTTTAGAGGTATCAGGTTAGTGCTAATCCTTATTCTGCCCTATGTTTTCGTTTGGCCGCATGTGCCTCCGTTTAGTTGACATTCTAGTTGAGCGTCCTATGCGGGTTCTCCGCTAGGTCTGTCCGGGCGTTGTAGCAGCTTTGGCTGCTAGTGAGCCTGGCTCCTTAGTCTCTTCTGCGCTTTTACCTGCAGAAGTGGTGTTACGCTACCTTACGGCTAGACCGCATTGTAGTCTTGTCTTTGCCGCGCTAGTAGGTTTTGGCCATTTTGCGTGCGTAGTTTGGGGTTGTTTAGCTGTTACCTGCGTTAGCGTGCCGTTAGTTGTTTCGGATGTGCATTGTCTGAGCCTTTGGGACATCCTGGTGTTGTGGTTTACTTTTCAGTTCTGCGCGATGCTGGATCTGGACTCATCAGTCCACCATCGTTGGATTCTCAGTCCTCGCCCGGGGTTTTCCGGGTCGGTTTCGGCGGCCTATCTGTTTGATTTGTTGGGCTTGTGATATTCGTTACACGTCCGATCGCACCTTGTAGTTGTCCGTGGTGCCTCCCATTTTTCGTGTAAACCCCTTGACCTCGTGAAGGTTTCACTCCCAATTTACCTCGGGAGCTTTACACGACTTCCTTTCAGGCATTAACTTTACCCACCGATCATGCAATTTCGGTCTTTATCACGCTATAACCCCACAGGAGCGTCCTGGCGTATGGACCTGGCTGGGCTTTCGAGCTCAGCGGTGTTAGCGCTGATATTACTTATCACTTGGTGATAGGAACTGACAATGTGCTGGACCGTGAAATGGCCTGGGTCAAGGCTAGTCAATCTGGTAAATGCTCTCGTGACAACGGGTTTACACCAGCCCGGAGACGTGAAGGCGGAAGCTGGGGATACTGTCCGGCCAGAGCCAGGAGTTCTGAATGTTGAACTACCGGCCGTTCTCAACTATGACGATTGGAGAAATTGCAGCATTTTTTGAGGGGCCAACTAGCTTTTTTTGGAACATTGATCGAGGAATAAATAAATAAAAAATTCACCCGTCGCAGATCGAGCTGAAAGACTTTCTATGACCCAGTGCAAACTAAAAGAAGTCGAATTCTGGAGACAGCGGTATACTTTTATAATGAACTCTACTCTAACAAGGCTTTGTACTGTCGATGCCCACAAACTCTGCGAGACCCTTCCGGTGATTGATCTCATGCACCAAAGCAGCAAATGAGCCTCTTGGATCTAATAAATCCCCAGGAGGTTGTACATGCAATATTGAATTACCTGGAGAATTCGGGTAGCATGTGAACCTCAAGAGAGATCTATAAATCCTTAGCTCGGCAGTACGACGACGCTGCTCGTCTCCCCACGTACATGTGCTGTGTATGAGTCAGCCAATGATGCAAGCCTCGCCAACAAGCTGCCACCAGCGATTCAGGGTGAATGGCGCTGCATCAAATGCAGTCAACGCGCAGAAGCCAAGTACCCCACACATCTGCAACGGTGGCTGCCTTTTTCAGGGGTACATATAAAAGGAGCAGCATCCCCGAAAGACGCGCTCAAGATGAAATTGTTTGCGCTGCTCCTCCTGACTGTGGCCATGGCATCACCAATCCCTGATGACTGGGAAGCGCGAGTCAAGCGAGACGACTGGGAAACTCCACTGAGCAACAAGAGAGACTACTGGTTCCCTGGCACCCAGAAGCGACAGTACAACCACCACGGACAAGAGTAACACTCAGACCAACACACTCACCGAGACTGGCACCAACCTAGACGTTATACAATCAATGATTCCATGCTTCCCTCCCTAGTAATCATACAATCATTAGGCATTATACAAGCGAATAAGAACACATATAAAGTCATTAAAAACATCATTGGGACTGGGTTTTAGCGAACCAGTCCTCTTGCTGCTGCGAAGGGTCAATCAGACGGAAGCCGTCTGACGAGAGAAGGATGTTTTTGTACTCTTCCAGCGAGTGCATTGTTCCTGAAGGTACCGGATTCTGGAAGAGGCCGTGGTTATTTGGCTTGGGCCAATTGAACCAGGCAAACATGTCGGTTTCCGTTTCGGCATCGGCGGATTCTGTGCGAGGCGGAACTCGCGCGACCGGCGGCAACGACGGCTCTTCTTCTTTACTAAGGAGAAAGTCTAGAGCGTAGGCGTTTCGTCTGACATCGGTGATGTAGTGTGAGCTCGACGGCTTGGAGCTTCCACTGGTGCCGCTCGAGTACATTCTGTTTCGCAATGCGAGCTCGTCGTCAATGACACGCGTGAGGATTTGCCAATACCTGGCAGCCACTGGCCAGAACATTCCTATCTGTTTGAGGCCATTCAGAAGGTTCTCGACATAGGACGGGATATCTCTGTGGTGCGTGACGCAGTCGACCAGTAGCATTCTTGCTGAGACCCACAAGATCCAAGCGTAATGTGGCCCCAGCAGTTCCCAGGTGTTGGAGGCACTCACTCGTTTTGCCAGTTTGGCCATTGCCTTCGCTGTTTTCCGGCATTTTTCAGCAGCACTAGCTGAGTTGCTGAAGTATTGAGATTTCATCAGTGAGTAGCCACCGGAGGCGTGGAGTCGCACGACTGCTGTGTAGTACGTCGCATGCAGCATAGCCGACATTGGATCGATTTCTGGGCTTTGAAGCAACGACGTAATGTCCGAGTACTCGACAGGTAGATCATTGTACCACGACTCCAGCTTTTCATCCATTTGGCGGTATCTCATTTGCCATTTTTCAACATCTTGCGCCGAGTGAATATTGACCGATTCTCTAAGAAAATCATGCATCAACGCGAGGATCTGGATCAACTCGACAAGATGGCCGAAGGCGTCCACGTTCTGACGGTTGTCTGGGATATAGATCTTTCTGTTCGGGGTGTGGTACCATCTAGTCTGAGGGATCCGCGTGTCACCATTGACCCATACACTCTCTCTTACCGGCAGCAACCTGTCAATCTCTGTCTCGCTGACTTTGAAGGAGAATGACGTCGAGACGGCCGAGAACCTATCGAGAACGTAAATTCCCCAAAATAGCCTTCGCCGGAGTTCAGCTTCGATTTCATCTGTGGGCGGCGGAACAAGCTCGTCGGGCTTGGTGCCCAAGTTTGCGCTGACATCCACAATTTGCTCTTTGTTGATACCCAGATGACGGGCGGCGGATGTGATCAGGGCCAGGATACCCCAGGTGTTGGGCCCGTTTGACTTGCCGACAATGTCAGAGGCCAAAATACTAAGTGCTTGCAGACACTCAATAGTCGAAATGTCGAGCGACTGCAGAATCAGCTTCTCTTGGCAGATGTTGTAGTATCGGACTCGCAGGTCTTCGTGCAGACTTGTGGTAGGGATCCATCTCAGGGTGACTGTAGCGATAGCCAGCAGTAGCATGGGACAGTTGCTGACATCCTTTCTGTCTTCAATATAGTGGAGTAGTTTGTTTTTGGTGAAAACAGGATGCAATATGGGGTACTGAGGGTGAAATTTCGTAAAGTAGATATCGACCAGCTCGCGAAACAAGTTCGAGTCTGGAAACACCTGTGAGTCTTCTGCGGCGACGCTCGAGCTGACGCGAGAGTGGCTGCTGCTGGGAGCACGGGGGGCATGGTCTCTTGATTTCACGTAATCCATCTCCCGCTTTAGGTGGGCAATTATAGACGAGTGTTGCTCCAGTCTGTCTTCAACAGAGACTGTGTTAGTCATGTAAATCAAATCAAATTCACTTACCGAGTCGCGAGGTCAGCTCCTTTCCGAATCCTGGCTTCAGACCGGGTTTCTTCTTTGTCTTGTACACACACTCCACGCCTTGTTAGCTTCGAATAGGGGGTGAACTTACTATTCCGCGTGCACAGGCTACAGGCCGGCCTACCTCGGTCGCACCTGACCTTCCTGCTCTTGCACATTTCGCATCTGTGTTAGCTGGATCAGCTGTAGTGGCTGTTAGCCGCAGATCAGCGCCTGCTTCGGCGCTTACTTTGGCGCTAGCCTTCGGAGTGACTTGAAGCACGAGATCACCTCCTGGGTTTAGCGCCTCTATTAGTACTCACGACCCGGCTGGCCTTTCACTCCCGTCCGACTGGTCGTCGTCGTCTGTTCTAAGCCGCTTGGCCTTTGGGCCCTCGTACATATCATCATCGTACCCCATCCTCCGCCCAGGCGCTAGGGCTAAGTACTCTTTGGCGCTGATGGTGGTACTAATGTGCTTGTGTAGAAGTGTGGAGTCCTCCCGGCGGACCCTGATGTCGCGCAACTCCAGGCACCTTTGAACAATGTCTTGGGGCTTCTGGAATGATGCATCCGCGCGCACTTCTGTTTACGGTAATTTTGGGCCGACGCTCTTGAGGCGTCTATCATTATTCATTACATGCAATTATTTTTGACTGGCTCTGATTAGTTAGCCTCGCTAACTCGGTGGACCCACGGGTGGTCGAACTCCTGGTTCCACATGACGTCCTTGAGCACCTCTCGTACAGCGGTTGCGAACTGGCCGTAGCCAGTCTCCTCGTTCAGCGGCACCTTGACCACCTGGCCCTCTGGAGACCTGATTCGGTTGATTGGCGCCACGAAGAAGGCGGTGCCGACAGAGAACGCCTCCAGCAGACGGCCCTCGTTCGAGGCCTTGACAATGTCGTGAATGGTGAACTCTCGCTCGTCGACAATGACGTCAGCGCCCGCAACCTTGGTTCGCAGAATCTCCAGTGCGGATCGTCGAGTGATACCGGGCAGAATCACGCCGGTGGACAGCGGACAGGTCAGAATCTCGGTTTGGCCGGCATCATTCTTGATGGCAACGAAGAAGTTGGAGGTGCCGGCCTCAGTGACAGTGCCCTGATTGCCCAACAGCCACAGCACCTGGTCGTAGCCCTGCTTGATGCAGTGCTGCTGCATTTGCAGGGTAGGGCCGTAGTTGGCACCCAGCTTAGCGAAGCCGAACCCGCTAGGCCACGCTCGCACCGCAACGTTGGGGTCGGAGCAGTACAGTCGCAGTGGCTTAGCGTTGTAGACTGGCAGCAGAGTGGCTAGGATCATGAATTTAGCCTGGGCCACAGGCTTGAATCCCAAGCCGGGCTCGGTGCCCATCAGGAATGGTCGCAGGTAGATGTAGTGGCCGGGCAGAATGAACTGAGCGTCCAATGCAACAAACTTCTCGAGAAGCTTAACAGCCTCCTCGGGGTCAACGGTGGGTAGGCATCCTCGCTCAGCAGAGTCGTTCAGTCGCTTCATGTTGTCAATGGGTCGGAATAGTCGGACCTCCGAGCCGTCTAGGGTTCGGTAAGCCTTCATGCCCTCGAAACAGGTAGTGCAGTAGTGCAGCACCTGAGTAGCTGGATCCATCTGCAGTGGGGCGTAGGGTCTAATCTTTGCGACTCCCCAGCCAGTAGTCTGGTGCCAGTCGACCTCAACCATGTGATCGGTATGACCTCCCACAGCAGGCGAGACATCAGACGCTAGCGTCCGCTTCTTAGAAATCTCAATGTCAATCTTTGCGGCGCTGAAGCCGTGGTAAGTGTCAATCTCAACGGTCATTATGCTTATTATCGATATACGCAGCAGCGAAAGCGTCACCCTTTATACCTGCAGCATTTTGCCGTTATCTCACTCATACCGTAAATTAGCCAATTTTTTTTTCCTAATTTCCGAGACATTCTTTCTTGGTAGCCGTCGTTAGCCGTTTCGGGTAACGGGCATTGGGAGATGAGCCAGGCCCCAACCCTAACCCATAATTAAACTTTAACCGTTCCAACCTGCAAAAAAATTTATTTCCAGGCAAATTCCGATCGTTTGAAGCGACAAAAACACAAGTACTTGCCTCCTGTCGGAGTCGAACCAACGATCGCCTCATTACGAGTGAGGTGCCTTACCAACTTGGCCAAAGAGGCGGATGCGAAACCCAATTGGGTGGAGTCAAAAAAAAGGGGTCGACTTGGTCACGTGAATCACGACGAAAACAGAGTGAATTCGGCAAAGTATGACTATGGGGGTAGTGAGGTTAAAGGTGTGTGATTTTGAGGTTTGGCAGGCTCATCAGGAGGGTTCACGAGCCGTTTGATTCATTCGTATAGGCCTGGCGGTTGAGATATCGAATCCTTGATTATGCACAAATTTGGCATCCCAGGCGACTTTGACATACGGCCATTTCGGGATTCGCTTTGCGATTAGTTGCTTGTGCTGAGGCGTATTTCTAGTTTCATAGTCGTGTTATCCATTGAGCTTTCTGTGCATTTAGATACGCGTCTTCTTCTCAATTAATGCCTACTGGTGATGATTTAATTTTTTCGTACTCTGTTATCTCCATGCAGAGCTCAGAATATTACTGTCGCGTCCTTCACGCGCGATATTCAGGATATGTTTAATTTTCAATACATTGTTCGATGACAACGAGGTGTGACGAATAGTTCACCATATATAATCGACTGGCCCGTGTCTAAAGCTTAAATATATGACTGAGCGATAGGACGGGCCGGGAACATACGGACTAGAAGAGCGCTCAGTAACGCACATATTTACTCATGGCAAAACATTGCACCTGGGAGTGAACTCTTGGGCCCACCAAAATACAGGAAAGGAAGTATTGTATTCATTAATCATACGACGCAGTGGCCTATCTATTTCATGCATTCAAGTCATTAGTTTTGAGTCCCTAGTCGGAAGTCTCAGAACTTTCATCATTATGGTCGGGATCCCACTCCTTGAGGTAAAGCGAAACGTATATTCCGGCAATGGCCACGATTGCCAGCAGCCACCAGGCAAGAGCAACAATACCCTCCCGGACACCATATGAGTATATGTTTCCGAGAATAACCGGGCCAACGAACTTCGTGGCCGCGGTTACAGAATGAGTAAGGCCGTGGATTCTACCGAGCACAGCACGAGTGGGTGCTGCGTTTGTAGTCAAAATGATCAGGGGTGGGATAGTGATTGTCTGGGAGAGCAAGCTGAACCCAGCAGCGAACGAGGCACCTGCCATTGTGTACTTTTCTGGCAAGAACGACACGTAGGGTATAAGCAGGTACGACAGGGCATAGAACGGAACGCCAAACTGGAAGACTCTGTTGTTTCCGTACTTTCCAGAAACGATCGGGTATATCACCATCTGGATGATTATAGCGCACACGCTATTCAACGACAAGATGACACCAATCTGCACGGCGGTCATGCCCAGTCCACCGTCAAAGACAATGGGGTTAGTATGGTGGTCTGGACCCAGTCTAGGCGCGGAAAAAAACAGCGGAAAGATCTGGTAGAACGTTGGCACGTGAATCATGAGGATCGAGTAGCATGCAAGTGTGATTATGACGGGTCTCGTGAAGATGCTTTGCTCCTCAATAGTTTCAACGTCAGTGTCTGTCTCGTCTTCCTCTTCGTAATCGCTCTCTTCAGAAACTAGTAGGCTCTCGGGCTTACCTTTCAGGCTATCTCCAAACTTGAGGAGCGGATCACGGTGGACCGGCAGCCACAGACTAGCTTTCTTTTGGACGTAGGTTTCTCTGATAAAGAGAGATGTCGTGAACAGGGAAACCAGCATCAGAGGCAGCGGGATCAGATTGGGCAGAATGTACGGGTGATTTTTGAGGAACTCCGAGTCGCCAAATAGCGCCGGAAACCGCTCTGCCGGGTTGGCCAGCAGACCGCCGATCATGGGTCCCACGATCGACCCCAGGTTGAACGCCATGGGAAGAATGGCAAAGGCCCTAGACTGGTACTCCCTATGGTCCGCCACGATTTCGGCCACCATGGTCCGCATCACGCCAATATTACCGGTGAGCAGGCCCATCATGAGCCGGCCCAGCACTGCGACGTAGATATTTGGCGCAAAGCCAAACGTCAAGAGCGAGACAATGTTACCCAGGCAGCCTAGCAAAACAGCAGGCTTTCTGCCACACCGGTCGCTGAACATACCCCAAAAATAGGCGGAGATGGCCTGCCCAAACGCAAAACTGGACATGACGACGGTTCCCCAGAATGAAATCGTCGCCGGGTCATCGAAGCCAAAGTCTCTCACCAGAAAGTAGAGATAGGGAGTCAGCGAGGTATAGGCTAAAGGCTCCGCCAGCCGGGCCAGGACCAGCCAGAGAAGCTGGTCCTTGTGAGGCATGTGCCAGTAATCCACCTTGGGAGCCCCCAAGAGCGGCTGCCGCTCGTCTGCCTTAACGCCCATGATGATTTTGGGTCGGTGTGGAAACGGCAAAAGTTTCACCACGAAGTCCCACTGGCATATGGCGCGATCAAATAATCACCCCTGGAACATGCAGGGCTTGACTCACTACGGTGTTGAGAGCGTTGGATCTGAGAGAGGTGAGCTAAGGGACTGGTAGACCGTGGTGTATGAGAAAGACCGGAATACGGGCTTCAACAGGTACTTATAGGGTGGTTAATTGGTTATGAGTTGTGTCGCCAGTCACCTCGTGACGTAAGATCGGCGTCCGAAACAATGGTCCGGTGCCATGGGCCGACCGAGGGGCTCAAATGTTACCCTGACATTTGCTTGACAGTACGTGGTACTGCTGGTGTGACATAATGTTAAGTTCTCTTGAGATTTCAGTATGCGACGGTAGGGCATCTCTTGGCTACAGCTTGGCAGATGTTCACTAGTTTACAGATACATGGTGTCTTTATGATGCAATACGGGCCGCACCACTCGCCGGAACCGGTTTCTGAGGCACAATAAGCATTAGCTTGAGAGCTTTTGAATTCGTATTGTCTCAGTAGCTGACGGAGACCTCTGTATTGTAACTTAACGCCAGCCTCCTGTACACCCTCTCCACTACAGCACCAAGTAAGATTCGCACTGTGACTTCAATCGCTGGTCGCCATCGTCAGTTTGATTGATATTCGCCTTGATTACTCAAAACGCCCGGCATCTCATCTCCAGTGAGACCAGTGGGGGTCACGTGGGGGCCGCGCACATCAACTCACTTCCATCATTAATCTAATCTAAAATCGCTGACATCTACCAACCAACCCGCTAATCTAACTTCCCCGGCGCTAATTTAATCCACACGTGATCTCGCTCCGCCCGGTCTGATGGCCAAACCAAGACGAAAAATCTCCAAACAAAAGGCCGCCCAGCGGCAACAGCTCAAGAAACAGACCGCCGATGCCATAAAAGAAAGCGCTAGCGAAGGGGACGCCCCGGAATCGTCCAAGGTCATGGAGGATCTTCTCAAGAAGCAGCAGGAACGCAGACGCAAGCTTTTCTGGGCCGAGGAGGGTAAAGACGAGGACGAGAGCGGCGAGAGCGGCGAGTACGAGTACGATCACGACGACGAAAGTGAAGAAGAGTGCGACGTGGCATGCGCCAATCCAGGATGCCGCAACTACACGTTAGACGTGGCCGACGACTTTCAGTTGCCCGTGCATCCAGTCATGATCAAGAGCGTCTTCCCAGCGCTTCCTCCACTGTCGCTGGCAAAACTGAGAGGAGACGTGTTTGACTTGGAGGGGAAAAAGTACGGCCCAATGGATCCGTATAGAGCAGATAAGCTCGATTTTCTGGTGTCGTGCGAGAAACATGAGGATCTAATCAGAATCGCCAGAGACGGCCTGGTTACTATCGACGGCACCCAGTATCCGGCATCTATTCTACCTGTGGGCATTGAATCCGACATCTACAGGGACCACTACTTCCGACGGAACAAGCGACTAGAGAGCACTTTCCAGCCTAGCGTTAGCTCAATCATGAGAGAGCTAGGCCCTGCCATGAGCGGTGCATCGCGAAGAAGGAAGCATGAAGAATTGAGGGCACTGATACAGAAAGGAAACGAGAGAGTTAGTTCGACGGCGGTGTGGTGAGCCCGCTCTTATTTATTATAAGTTAAGTATTATGCAAGTGTGTATAGTTTTATGGTCCAGTGATGCCCGCCCACTCGAGGACCTCTATACTGGTCACCACGATAAGTATAGCCGACGGCAGCGTGAGCACGACGTAGCCCCAGAAAAGCACGCCGGCCATTTCCTTTTCGTAAAACTGGTTGAGCTGGCAGATCTGAGAAAGCTGAATAGCTGGCGGTGCCACCGTGAGAATGAAGGAAACCAACAAGAAGATGGGGTCGTCCAGGATGGAGATGTTGACGTACTTGACTGCGCATGCAATAATGGGCAGCAAGAAGATGGACGGCAGAACCATTCGGCTCAGCAGCGATGCAAACACAATCTTGCCGTAGTTTGGCGAGGCCGGGGCCGTTGAGTTATCTGGAGCCAGGTTGCTGCCCAGGACAACTAGAATGAGCGGGATAGCGCACTGGCCCAGCTGCTTGGCCGAGGTTCCGACGGTCTTTTGCAGGAAACCGTTAGCCTCAAACAGCTCGTACTTGAGGGCTGGGATGGAGGCGACGGCGACTGACAATAGCATAGCCCACAGTGGCGGGTTCATCAGACCCAGGAACTTGTTGAAGCCGGCGATGGCGTAGTCTCTGATGCTTCGTGGCTTGCGCATGACGGTCTCAATAGACTCCACGTCGGCCTCCAGGGCGTTGATGGCGTTGAAGTGAGCGTCCAAGGTGCTGCTGCTGGACACCTGGGAGGTGCCCACGCTGTAGATTGGCTTTCGCAAGAGCGGTTGGTTCTCATCTGCCACCATGTCTGGGTTGGTCAACAGACTGTTGTAGCCCCAGGACCATCGCAGGATCTGTCCCAATTGCTGGAAAATGAGCAGGTACAGAATACCTCGGGAGGCAACGTCATCGGGGTTGTCGTTCTCCAGGTCCGGCCACGAGAGGTTGGGCAGCGTGTAGGCCATGGCGACGGTGATGGAGACGGGAAGCGAGTTTGAGTTGCCAAAGACGGACATGGCAGTGACGAAGTTCGTCACTGCCATGGCAGTGACGAAGTTCGTCTCAGGCTTGTTGAACTTGAACAGGCGCGAGGTCATGAGGGCGCAGGCGATGCAAATGCCCGTGGTGATGGCGTAGAGCACGGGGATGATAGCAATGTCGATAAGCGCCTTGAGCGACAGCGAGGACGCAAGTTTTGTGAAAATCAGACAGGGCGTCAGGAGCTGGACATTGAGCTGCGAGAGCTGCTTTTGCGCCGAGCGGTTGAGGATCTTGTTCTTCGCAGCGAGGTATCCACAGACACAGATGATGAAAGCCTGGAGCACGGCCTGGAACGTGAGCGACGACAGCTGGAGGTATGACAGCTTCTCGGCGGCTATCTGGGCCGATGCGGAGAGCATTCTATTGGCGGTTAGTGTTGCGGTGGGTATAAATAAGTGTTGGAAATGTGCTGAAAAGTAGAAGAGAAGAGAAATGCAGCCAGACAATATATGCTTGCTTATCTATGTTTGTGGCGTGGTGCAGGGTTTTGATCAGGCCTGGCGCGCTTGCAGTTTCATCTCGGGCCATACACGCCCGCACGTGCTAAGGTTAATCTCTGGGCGCATAGCCACCCCATCGCCACGCGCGCACCAAAAAACTCCGGAAGTCCGGTCACACAATGCGCGTGCTATGTTTAGCTGTAGTGTATAGCCTACTTCGCATTCACAAGCGGGTATATGCCCATTCTACCCTGCGAATAGTATCGGTCGCAGTCCAGTAGCGGTCTGTTTGGATCATCGCCCGGATCCGATGATACTTTGAAACATGGGCGCGGCGAGTACTTAAACAGGGCGTAATGCTTGGCCTGGTCTGGGGGCAATGATGGTATGATGTAACAGGGCAGTGACAAGTTCCTGGAGCAATCCATTAGTAATCTATTTTGATCAGCAACACACACAGTATTGCAGTGACATGGGAGCCCCATATGAAGAGAGGAACCCAGGGTTTAAATAGTTTTCCGGCGCGACAAAGTATGTTGTTGTACAACAGAGGATATGTCGTATAAGTAAAATGTGGCTGCGTAGTGATACCGATCTGCGCTGTACAATTACATTTGACAACAGCAAGCAATGCACTGGATATCTCGCTGTGTGACCGGGTCAATAGCTGACACTTGTCGTTGGTTGATTACATTTTGATTCGAAGCTCTACTCTAGAACCTCTAGTCTAGCGGTCACGCTCTACTCTAGATTTGAAGCTCGCCTCTTGCGCCCCGCGACAGGCTCCGGGCTGGCGACTCGCTTATTTCTTCTTGTTGGAAGTGGAATCCTTTGGTAGCTCCTTGACGTAAGGAATAAACTCTGGCTCGCCTGGAATGTACTTTCTCAGAACAGCTGGGATTCTGAGACCGTCCTCGGTCTGGTAGTTCTCCAGGATGCAGCACAGAGCTCGCTCAGTAGCGCACAGGGTGGAGTTCAGGCAGTGCACGTACTTCTTCTCTCGCTCGTTGACCTTCTTGATTCCGCATCGGATTTCGAGGTTTCGGGACTGGTAGTCAGTGCAGTTGGAGCACGAAACTAGCTCCTTGTACTCGCTCTGGTATGGGAACCAGGCCTCCAGGTCAAACTTCTTGGCGGCAGCGTTGTTCAGCTCACCAGACACAATGGCGACCAGTCTGTATGGCAGCTCGAGCGACTTGTAGAACTCCTCGGCGTAGTTGATCATCTGGTCGAGCTCCTCCCAAGACTTTTCTGGTTCGGTGATGCAAAACTGTTCAATCTTTTCAAAGGCGTGCACTCGGAAAATACCCCAGGCGTCCTTGCCGTGCTTTCCGGCCTCTCGTCGGAAACACGAAGAGTAGCCAGCATATCGAATTGGCAGCTGCTCGGCAGGCTGCTCGAACCACTCGCCGGAGTGGTAAGCGGAGATTGGCTGCTCCGAGGTGGCAATCAGGTACTTCTCCTCAGAACCGTCAATGATCTTGTACAGCTCCTCGTCGAACTGCGACAGCTGGGCCGTCTTGGCCATGACGTCCTTGTTCATCATGACTGGGGCCTGCAGTGGGATGTATGTTCGCTTGGCCAAGAAGTCCAGGCCGTAGTTGATCAGAGCCTGGTTCAAGAAGACACCGTAGCTTCGCAGAAAGTAGCCTCGGTGGCCAGCGATCTTGGTGCCTCGCTCCTGGTCAAAGCCATCGAGTCGGGTGAGGACCTCATGGTGGGAGAGCAGAGCCTTCTTGGACTCGTCAACAACGGCACCCTCTGGGGCCCAGGTTCGGATCAGCTCATTGTCGACCTCGTCCTGGCTGACGGGGACAGACTCGTGGACAATGTTACCGATGAGGTTAACCTTCTCTCGCAGCTTCTTCTCAGCCTCTTGCTCAGCGAGGACCTGCTCAGCCTTCTGCTTAACAACAGCGTCCTTCTGAGCCAGCAGCTCACTGGCGTCCTCCTTGGCCTTGAACTTGAGGCCAATGGCCTTCTGGATCTTGTTCTGTTCCTTGTTAAGCTCATCCAAGTCGAATCGAATCTTGGTCCACTGCTTGTAGTCAGCAATGATCTCGTCGACAAGCTCAACGCTGTCTCCTCGAGCTGCCTGCGACTTTCGGATGACCTCAGGGTTGCCCCCCTTCTCCTCAATGAATTGGATAATGTCGAGCATTGTGTGTAGTTAGGTTAGTGATGCGGTGTCGCGCGAAAGTTTTCAAGATG
Source organism: Blastobotrys robertii (assembly GCA_030564385.1). Taxonomy (NCBI): domain Eukaryota; kingdom Fungi; phylum Ascomycota; class Dipodascomycetes; order Dipodascales; family Trichomonascaceae; genus Blastobotrys; species Blastobotrys robertii. The sequence goes on along the minus strand of JAJLUQ010000066.1, from coordinate 48,078 downwards.
GGAGGTGGGCCACCATATATACTGTGGAGCAGTAGAGTCATCGTCTCGCGCATGGCAACATTCACCAGTGAATCATCGCAGTGACTCAGCGTGAGTGGATTGTTTTTACACGGACCTCATCTCTGACTCGACGCGGCGCTGCACAGATAACATCGGTTTCAGCGAGGTTCACCTTAGTGCTGACTGCGATATGTTTTCAAAAATGGGCCCTGGCGCCTGACCTATAGAATCTGCGGAAACTCATGTTGAGAGCTTAGGATATGCCTAACTCACACCATATCATTATACCCGCAGTTAACTGACGGCCGCTTCCAATGCGTCTGAGTATGGCTTTCTCGCAGCCGGGTCTGTTAACCCTGTCCAGTGCATGTCGCGAACAATAGCTTCTAGGAGCTGGCAGGATGATTATTCATGAAAACCCTCGCGACCGGCAGCGTGCGCTATCATCGTGCGCTATCATCAAAATGACAAGACAAGGTATCCTGGCGAGCACCGCAAACCGACAAGACTTTCTGGGGCTGTGTCAATCACTTGAAAAACCTATAGCTGAAGCGCTGAATCGCTGGCACAGATTCCACGGTACAGTAGGCGTGCGTCATAAGCAGTAATAATCGGTTTATTGATAGTAGTATTTGGTGTCATACACTGATGGCTTCGGGTGATTTGCTTCCGTTAACCCTGTCTTTGGACTTGTCTTGTCCAGTCTCTCGTTGTTGGGGACCTGTCTGATGCGGTCTCAGAGAAAACATTGTACCGCTGGGTAGAAAAGCGAGGTAGTTTCGTATACGCGTGAGGGATAAAAATCTCGCTTGGAATTGTAAATAGTTGATTTTTTTGGCAGTTCATTCACTTCAACTGGCAATCAAAACGCTGGAGCACGAGCGGTCAGCGCTTTTACTTCACTGCTCGGCCCCAAAGTGATGCTTACTACTTCCTACCATTCGGAGATTCCTCAATGATATCGTCAATGTCTGGGTATCAGTGCCAGAAACCTGAGCTATCCGGTCAATAGGCCAAGGTTATCGCAACCAGATGACGAAAAGATGTGCTATCAGCGATCGTATAATGCAGGTAACAGCCGCGATGTTCCATTAAAGTCTCGATAGCTAGTGTACCTCACGTGTCAATTAGCAAGATTCCAGACTCATAAGCTAATTTCTGGTAAATTTTGCACAGGGAATGCTATTCAGGGTGTTACACCAGTGCTCCCAATTGATGCGATCCAACTGCAGCGATGTAAACAAAGACAATCGACCGCACCTCGCGCCAGAAAATGGAATTATATTCACAAGCGGCCGACCTCATGACGTATGAGCACGCTGATAGAATATGCTACTACACGAGAGACTAGAAAACGCGGTCCCGTCTTGTCGTGAGGTTGACTCCGTCGTGAGCATGGACGTTAAAGGCTCGACAATGGAGACTGAAAAGTTTAAAAGTTCCCTTGTTGACGGACTATAAAGGTTTACCTTTCGCGTTTCACATGTTTGGCTCTGTAATGTCGATGTGAAGGTATTTAGGCGGAGGGAAACCTGACGAAAGCGTCGCCAGATACTTTATTCTTCAGACATTCCTCTCGGCGGCGTGCCTGACAATGTATGGGATCGTATCGTGATTGCTCAGGCACGCAGGTACGGAAAACGCTGAACGCCGGTCAATTTCAGCAGCTTTGCGACTGTTTCAACTGATATATGGGCGTTTAACAGGTGACCCCTTGTAGAATACACACCATCTTGGTGAATCTGAGTCATCAATGCCAATTCGGTCGCATAGCAACCGGGCAGTGTGTCGCAAGGTTATGAGGTCCGCTTGAAGCGTGTACTTGATGAGGCTGTGGCGTCCGTGCATATAGCTGCACTACCATATACCCGCTGTTAAGGCAATCGTAGGGTAATCGAGCATTCACGCCTTTGTGTGGTCTAGCCTAGTAACATTCAAAGTTCGTGGGAGGCATTGGAATAGAGGACACCGTGAAGCTTTGTGACCCTTCGTCGACAGGTATCGGGTAACGTGTTGCATTGAGGGTTAGAGAGGGAACATATCAGAAGTAGTGCATTGACTGTCGTCTGCAGAAATTGATGGGTGATTTGGGTGCGTCGATGATTACCTGCGAGAGGGATGGGTAGTGCGCGACAAAACCCACACCAAGGACTCTCTTCCGGTCCTGCGAGCGACAATGGACCCAAAATGGACGAGCTCTTCGCTGCCATTCTTTGTCATTGTCAACGATAAGTCTAGCTACACCCTAGGCGAGGAAGACACGGAGATCAACTCAGAAGACAGCTCTAGCAGCCTGTTGGCCGGCAGCTACTCCTCGCACCAAATGTTTCCGGAAGTTCGCTATATCTTTGAGGACGACGATTTCTCCAGCACAGAGGAGGTCCTCAACCAACAGCCGGGCGACGTGTCAATAATTGTGGACTTTGATCGCTCAGGCGAGAAAGTCACGGGCTACCAATCCTTGTCGCCATCCTGGCAAGTGCTGGACGTGTCGGCGGCTACTTCTACGACACCTTCGTGGATGGGCCAGGATGAGACCTCGATAAAGCTGTATATCGAGGGAACGGCGAGCAGCGTGGACTATCCGCAGAGGAACTCGACGCCGGCGGGCGCGTTGAAGCGGTCGCAGCAGCTGATGCGGGCCATCATGGACAGAAATCAGCAGTTGAAGCGCTTGTTAGCCGTCGAGCGCAACGCCATTGAGCGTACTGCCACCGAGCAGAGCGAGGAGGCATAGCTTCTGCACGGGTCACACATTGTTAGTTCTCGAGCACGCCATCAGCCAAAGAACCAAATCGCTGCCTAGTTCCGTCACTCCAGCTTCTACCATTATTTCCTGGCCGAAAGATTGGCCAAGCCTTCAGTCCTGGATGAGGACTATTATTTATTCGTTAACGTATTTATTGCATCTAGTAATCATTGCATACACTTCATTGTGATATCTGAGTTAATACTGCCATCTCTCGTATGATGGTGTAAATTAGGCATAACATTAGTACATGGGACATTAAGGTTAGTATAAATAAGTCATTTGGAAATTACTCCGGCAGCTTCGCTCGCGCCAGAGGGAGCCGCCGCTTTGCAACAAGCTTTGCTGGCCTGTCGCTCGAGTTACTCCTCACTCGCTTCAGCGGTATCGAAAAGGCCTCGGGATCTGTCTTTTCATGGACAACGTTCGGCAACTGGTTCTCGCCCTGGTTCACCTTGTACAGCGGTATCCTTCCAGGGTTATAGTCCAGGTCTATCACCACTTCTGGTTCCACCACTTTTTCCGGCGTGGGCAGGTTGACGGATCGCAGCTCAGAGGTGGCTTCACGCACTTTGGATATGTTGGCTCGCGAGTCGAGTTCCACCTGCGTCCATAGCTCAGGGACGCCTTCGGTCCAGTCAGCGTTCTGCTTGTCGGCTATAAGAGCGGTGAGACCGGCGCCGAAGCCTTGCAGTTGTGTTTTCACGTCTCGAGATGTCTGTGTCAATGTCGAAATCAGGCTGGAGGTGTTTTCGGAAACCGCACTTCCGTGATGGACACTCTTCGCCTTTGCATCGCTTAATAGTGTGTCCAGAGACCTCAGATCCTCGTCAACCTGCCTCACTTGGCTGCTCACCACTTGGTCACTCTCGCGCCTGAACTGGCCAATGGTGTCTTGCACGCCCTTGGTGTTGCCTATACTTTCTGAGGTAAGCTTGGCCAGGTTATCGTGCAACAGGGCCTGTCTCTGTGAAATCTCCGCCATCTGTGCTGTGTCCTGTCGAAGCAGGCTGTCCATACTCTTGTCGTAGCTGCGAGCTTGGCCTTGCAGAGACGTAGACGCTTGTTCCACGGGCTTCATAACGTTGCACAAGATTTCCCGCGCTGCAAACTCATTCCGCTTGGAGTGGTCGTCAAACATCTTGGTGATTGCCGCCATCATCTGTTGCCGTTCGGCCGCGGCCGTCTGTTCTTGTCTGCGTAGAACCTCCTCTAGCTGAGACTGCTGTGTGGTGAAGGTACGATGGACCTCAAGCGTTGCCGACACCATCTGTTCACGCAGTCGCTGCAGTTCACGGTGCTGGCTCTGCTGGTGATCTCGGGCGCGGTCGTCAAGGCTCTTGCACTCTTTGAGAATCTCGGAGATGGGCGCTTGCAACTGCTCTTGCAGCTTGCCTAGCTCGCTCTGTAGAGAATCACATAGACGGTAAGCCGAAGCCTGCAAGTTGGCGGGTCCTTCTCTGAAGCCCTGCTTGGCTGTTCCGAGGACTCTGGCGGCACTGTCAAACAACTGGCCGACCTCACTGTTTGACTTGCTGATGACCTGCAGCAGTCTGCTGCTCAGGACCCCCAGATTGGAGAACTTGTCAGTGATGAAGCTTGACGTTTTCGACATTTGCGCTAGCTCGTCTTTGGCCACTGTCTCTAGCTTACTGGTCAGCGAGGCCACAAACTCATTCTGCTTGTCGCTAAACAGTGACAGGTTCTGCTCGATTTCATTGATAGCAGTTGTGGCGACGGTTGTGGTCCTTTCTATGCTTGACTTTGCGCTGGTCAGTGTTGACTTGGTGACTTCGAGGTCTGCCTTGGTGCTTGTTAGTTCTTGGGCTCGTTCATCTAGGTCTCGTTTTAGATGACCGAGCTGAACGCTGGTGGTCTCAGCCTTCTCTCGGGCTGTCTTGAGATGCCTGTCCATTGTCTCGAGCTTTCTTTGCTGATCGTTCACCAGAATGGTTTGGCTCTGCTGCTCAGCCATTATTTCCTTGTGATAGTCTGGGTCCAGAAAAATTCCATTCTTTTTCCGCGTCGCATTGAGGTTCTGCTGGAGCTGCTCCATCTGCGCCGAAAAATCCTTGAGAAGCGACATTTTCGACATTTTGCTGGTGATTTGAGGCGTGTTTTTGATATTTTTCGCTCGACTGGCATACTCCAGCGTGCTCAGTGTTTCCTCCAGGTTGACCAACGCAGGGCTAATGGTGGCTATGATACAAGTCTTTGTCCTGCCTCCGAGAGAATCTTGTAATAGACGCGTCAGCTTCGACTCACGGTAGGGTATATGTGGCGATTTGTCCGTAAGTGCGTTGATGACCCGTCCCAGTGCCAGTAAACTCGAATTGATGGCACCAGCTTCTCGCGCTCGCTTGTCGACTGCACCGGACTTGCCAATGTTTTCTGAACCTGCCAAGTCCACCAAGTTGATCTTGCTTCGAATCACCGTTTCGCTGTCGAGGGCTGAGGTAACGTGCAATGTGAATATTGTGTGTGATCGACTCGACACGTCGTTCATCTTCGTGGAAGCCACTTGTCTCCGCTTCAGCGCGACCTGAAGCACTTTGAGTCCCGAGATCGCAGATGTAATGTGACACTCTGATAGACCCTGAATCGCTAGTGCTTTCTTGTCTTCGAATATCCGCAGCTTCTTGCTTTCGTCGTCGTCTATTAGATCGCGGAGCTCCTCGTTGTACAGCTCGGTGAAGGTGCACGTCACTGAGAAGTCTTTACTTTCCAGCAGGTTGAAGACCTTGAACAGCACCCGGGGTATAATGCCGGCCTCATGGGCGTACGTATCCAGCGATATCGAGTCATCGCCACTCATTGTGTATCTTATTAGTAAAATCATCGGATAAGGCCGCTGTGCCACGCTTCAAGGTACTCACGTCTTACCCGTACCTGTCTGCCCGTATGCAAACACGGTACAGTTCATGCCTGCAAACAAATCATCCACTATCGACGATACTGTCTCATCAAAGATCATACTCTGATCAGCCTCCGGGCCAAAGACGCGGTCCAGGGAAAAGACCTTGTTGTTGGAATCATCGCCTGTCCGCACTGTCACTTCGCAATTTGACGCGGACGAGGTGTCCACAACAACTGCACTCTTCGCCTTGACTTCCTTATCGTTACGGCCTCGACATCGTACAACCACGCGAATATTGCTTCCGTCGTCAAAATTGCGGTCTTCCTGTCGCGATAGAGGACGCGAGGGCGCCGTTGCCCGAGAAACGGGCCGCGGACGGGGCGCTGTGATTCGAGAGCCGGCGGGAGCGGGCCGATTTAAGGGCATTGTAACTGATCCCTGTGTTTACTGGGATCCCAGTGTAGCTCGTTGGCTCGTGTTCTCGCTAATATGCAGTGCTGATTAGGTCTAGGTTTGTTTACTTTACGCGCGTCACGCGTCTCACTTGGGCCGAACGGTAAGCACGCAAGTAAATAAAAGCGCGTCGGTCTTTTAGGTACTGTGGATTGTTTCTGCGTCTAGTGTCGGTTCTAGTCCTTGTATTGTTTGTGTACTGATGCTACTGTGGTGAATAACCGTGGGCTAGAATTTTCATTGTCACATGCACGCGTGCAGCTGTCAGTGGTAAATTTGGGGTAGACACTGAAAGCTTGACGTAGCGAGTGCTGCACGGTTCTCTTGTCTTTGTTGGTGTGTTTATTATGATTTGAAGTGTTTGGTGATTTAATGGATTAGCTAGCCTATCGAATATAATTGGCCAATCGACCTCGTTTTCTGAAATCTAGCATGCATGTGGTGATGTAGTCGGCTAATTATCTGGGCTTTGCCGTCCACGTACTGGTATGGTTATTGCGTGGCAGTCGACCAGGAAACGGCAGTGGTTTTCACCCGCCAGTCGCAGCTTTTTTTTGTCATAAATTATAAAATTAATTGACAAACATATAACAATTCCAGCTCTGGTCGGTCAACACTGTCAAAACATACAGACAAGCCCCTACACCACCTCAAAACAAAGGGCAGCTAGCCATAGCTCCTACAACATGTAATTATTCTCGCTAATGAATCAAAACGGTAACCCCAGGGCAAACACACAAAATCTTTAACATTATTTTCACTGCCCCCTACAACATCTCGTTAACGTTCACAGGCATTTCGTCGATCTGTGTACTGTAGTACTGCTCAATGTCGTGCAGCATTCGCACCTCGTCGTCGGTGACAAAGTTGATGGCGACACCCTTTCGGCCGAATCGGCCTGATCGACCGATTCTATGGATGTAGTTCTCTCGGTTCAGCGGCAGGTCGTAGTTGATAACCAGTGAGACCTGCTGAACGTCGATACCTCGGGCCCACACGTCGGTCGAGATGAGCACACGCGAGTTGCCCTGTCTGAAGTCTTGCATGATCCGGTCTCGCTCCGACTGGGAGTTCTCACCGTGCATGGATACGACGGTAAAATTGGATTCGCGCATCTTTTCCGTCAGCCAGTCAACCTTTCGCCGCGTGTTGCAGAAAATGACCGCCTGGGTGATGGTAAGCGTATCGTACAAGTCACACAGGGTGTCGAACTTCCAGTCCTCCTTCTCCACGGCAATAAAGTACTGCTTCAGACCTTCCAGCGTCAACTCGTCTCGCTTGACCAGAATTCTAATGGGATCAGTCATGAACTTGCCCGTCATGGTCAGAACATCGTGTGGCAGCGTAGCGCTGACCACAACAACCTGGGTAGCGGGTGGCAGGTACCGGTAAATCTCATAGATTTGCTCCTGCATGCCCTTCTCGAGCAGCGTGTCGGCCTCATCGAGGATAATCATCTTGACGTGTCGCGTGTTGAGGTACCGCCGCTTGATCATATCAGCCACTCGGCCCGGGGTTCCAGACACAACGTGCTGACCACGCTCGAGCTTCTTAATGTCCTGGCCAACGCTGGTGCCTCCGATGCACGCGTGACACTGAACGTTCATGTAGTCGCCCAGTGCGAGTACTACGTTCTGGATCTGGACAGCCAGTTCACGGGTAGGACTCAGAACAAGCGCCTGGGTGTCTCTGGACTTGACATCACATACCTCCAACATGGCGATGGAGAAGGTGGCGGTCTTACCGGTACCGGACTGGGCCTGAGCGATGGTGTCTCGTCCCCGAATGATCTGGACAATGGCTCGACTCTGGATAGCACTGGGCGCCTCAAACCCGTACGCATAGACTCCTCGAAGTAGGTCCTCTTGTATTAGCGCCTTCTCTCTGCTGTGTGTACATACCCTTCAAGTTCATTGCCTCAACTTGTTAGTATTCACTCAATGCATGGTATTCACGATACCGTGGACATACACGAAGGCATCCTATGTTAGCTCTCTCCAGGGCGCGGAAACTTACACCTGGACACCGGACGAGGTGGTGAACTCGAGCTCATCTATGTTAGTTTTGCCGTGACGGGACTACCCACCATCTTCCTTCTTGTTGAATTTCGCTGACATGGTGGAGATTTAAATTTTCGCGAACCGATAAGAATTCCCAGCACCCGGATTGGGACTAAAGCTACTACCAGCACTGACGTTAGAGATCAGGATAAGGTTTCTGCACCTATAGAGCCTAATTTTCCTTCCTTAAATCCAGTCCACTCATTTGCTCTCGCCAGGCCAGCACGATTACCTGGCTGATCACCTGACGCACGGCTCCACGGCTAAGACCGATACACTTAACACAGCTGACGTTAAAGATGAGTGAACCGTGGGTTATTCTAGTCGCTGGCGGCCACGCTGCTGGCAAGAAGACGGTGTCTCAGGACATTGAAAAGACCCTCAATCGAGTTGCTGGCCATGATCTGCCACTCCACGTCGAGCACATTAGCATGAAGGACTACCAAGAGGCCGCCGGCCCACAAAACATTGACTTTGATAGGATCAACGCGGAGCTCAAGGACCCCAAGTACAAGAAGTTTGGCAAAGAGACCATCGTTATTGTCCAGGGCCTGTATGCTCTCTACAGCAAGCCGCTGCGTGAACGGGCCATCATGAAGGTGTTTGTGGACTGCGATGCCGACACGCGGCTGTCGAGGTGGATCCTGCGAGACGTTGATGACGACAATAAGAAGCTCGCTGCCGTGTTGAATCAGTACCTGACTGTAGCCCGGCCCGAGTTCAACGAGTTTGTGTGGCCCACTAAGCAGTACGCTGACGTTATTCTTCCACGCGGCTCTGACGAGTCGGGCATTGAGCTGATTTCCACTGGTGTTTACGACAAGATCCGAGAGGAGAGGATTAGCGACACCTCAGGCAGTGTGGCTGCGACACCTATTCTGGGACACACGCCGCTGCCAACGGTGCCGCGGTCGATAAGCCTGGCGGAGGAGTCGTTCTCGGTGCAGAACCAGCGATTTTACGATTTGAGTTAATCTTCGGCTCGGCGATGGCCAGGGCACTTGCATCTATATAGATTTGTCTATAGACGATAGATTCATGAAATCACACAGGTAGTTTTGAATGTATTGATGTTGGGCTAGAAACGCGCGTCACCTCACATCGCATTGATTCACTTGGACATGCCGTCGCGACTGACATTCAAGGGCGAGAAGCGCAAAGCCAAACCCAAAGAGAAGGCGCCAAAGAAAGTCAAAGTCGAGGAAGGATGGATTTCGGCCAAGAGCCTCTCAGACCTGGTTGGACCAGTGATTGTAGTGCAGGCGCATAGCGACACGCCTGTGTGCGTCTCTGCCGACTCTGAGGGCACTGTCTACGCCGCGACCGATCTCGACTTTGATCCTACATCGATAACAGAATCCGTGGAGCCCAGTAACGTCCAGCAGGTGTTTGTACTTGTCCCTATCAACTACACAGGGGCTGTCGAATTGGAAGAGAAGAAAGTGGCTTTGAAAGCGTCGAATGGAAAGTACCTTGGCGTGACGACAGGCGTTGTCGCCGCCAAATCTGCAGCCATTGGGCCTGACAATACCTTCACCATCAAAAATCCCGGAAAGTGGGTGCTCCAGATCGATGGCAAGTTTCTCACGCTGAAGAAGGATAAGGATGACTATGAGGTGAAGCTGAGTGATAAGGAAGAGCCATTTGTGCTTAGAGTCCAGGCTGAGCACGCTAAGCCCACAAAGTTTGTGGATAGCGTCGTTCAGATGAGTTCTAGTACATCGGAGTTGGAGAAGCGAGCGGGTAGAACATTGGACCGTGCGGAGGTATCGACGCTGAAAAGGGCCGAGAAAGAGGGCAAGCTGAATGAGGCGCTGCTTGATATGAGACAGAAGGGCAAGGCCGATACGAGGTGTTGAACCATTGACGGTACTGGGTGACAGAGATCAGTTACTTTGAATCACAGAGTCTACGGCCAAAGGGAACCAGCAACAAGCAGCGGCCGTTCAAGCAACCGGCCGTGCACTCAACATTTACTAGGACTAGTCCAATTGAGACTAGCCTCGTGCTATTGGCAGGGCTACCACAACCATCGTGCCTCTCCAAATGCGAATATTTCGATATTGGACTCCTCAGGTAGGAGAAGACAAAACGTAGCCGAAGTGATCATGTTGAACCTGTCGAGGGCTGGATGAGGCTGCGGCGTGTTTCCCGATTACTCAGGTGGAGTTCAGAGAAGATCTTCTCAATGGTTTTGTCTTTGGGGTGAGTGGCTTCAAGCTCCCATTTCGATGTTGCGAAAGTTTCCTTCCGCTATGACTGGTTTAAGAATCACAACTCATTCAGAGTTCAGGTTCAACTCGAAAATGGCGTCAAATCGTTGGTGATTCCGCTCGACGAAGACGAATACCCACGTAACTTGGAAACTTTCCGATGTGCCATAGGCAGCATTGAGTGGGCTCGTTACACGAACGGTTAACCCGCGTGTATAAATCCGAATACACCAAGTAGATCCATTCTCTGAACTTAATATTCAGCGTCGAATTTTCTACAGAAGCTTTGCAGACGCGAAAGAAAACAGAATGAAAGCTCATGCATTGAGAAAAGTCAAATAAATATACAAGAGTCAGGCAACCGGCCACTAGCAGTTGACAATCCGCGAAAAGCGCTTCGAGACAATCATCTCCATATCCTTCTTGGGTACTCGCAGTTCGGTGCACAAAAAGTCGTAATGCTTTGGATTCTCGAATGCCGTCTTCATAAGGTCTTCCAGCTCGTAGTTCGGTTCAACATCAGACGTTTCTTCCATCTCTTCAGAAAGCATACGGTTTCGCGCCTGCAACGACGAGGCGCTGAAGTCCATAATTGGATATGTGTGCACCCGGTATATGAGTCCCTTGATGATTCCAAACGAGAGGAAACGTCTAACGTCTATTCCTTTGAGCAGGTTTCGATGTTCCTTAATCCAGTCACGGACAGTTAAACCCTGATGCAGGGACCGGTACAAGAAAAATAACGTTGCCTGCGAGGGGACTCGAGTCGACATGTGTGTAGAGACGGTCGATGATGAAGATGAAAGCGAGGATGCCTGCACGCCGGAGCCAGTGCTGCTCTGGCTAGGCAGACGGCTTTGGCGGAACTGGTCGAGCGGGTACAAAACATAGGCCTGGCATTCCTTGTAAAGGTCTGGGTCGCGGATAAAGTTCGAAACCTCTGACGTGACGGCATAGATGTTTGTGAACTGAAAGAGGTCAATGATGATGACGCATTGATAGTGGTACAGGTGTTGAATGCATTGTTTGGTTAGTGTAAAGTCGGCGTCTGCGAGGTCAGATATCCGGCGTATCGAGTTGACGCCATTGATGTGTGCCACGATTTTTTCCATTGTAGGGTCCCAGTTTTCGTCGACAAGCCTGTCAAGCTGGACAGTGGAGACGGGAACATGAAAGCACTCGAGTTCTGGCGGCTGCGGACACAGGGGAAACAGCTTCATGTCAATGACATTAGACTGGTCAATTGGGATTCTGCACTCTGAGTAGTTGTTGAGATCCTGGTAGACTTGCTCAATAATGTCCTGAATAGTGGCAATGCTTGATGCCTTTGAGAGGAACCGCGATTGTTCTTCCAGAACCATAAACATTCGGCCCAAACGGCGAATGTTCATTTCATAGACGACAGACTCCTGCGCGGCGTTGAAGACAAAGCAAAAGTTGAATATTAGATGGTTTCGGTCGTACTCCTCAGAGTAGATGTAAACGGGGTAGCCAATAAGCCTGTACTGATTGATCTTGAAGGCCACCAGCCGGTTACAGAGCGGCGCTTTGGGGATGACATAGTTCTTGACAGAGTCAAAGTTGAATAAGGGAGTAGTGATGCCCTCATCAGAGTCATTGGGGACGATAGCGCCAGAGGGCACCTGGCAAAGGACAGTAGAACCCTCGCTGGCGTCAAAGACGGAGTAAAAGATGGCCAGGATAGGGCAGAATCCGGCGTCCATGTCAAGCGTAGCGGTAGAGCGAAATAATGGCCAGCACTTGACCTCAGTAGGCTATATGCTCCAGTAAACGATCTTCGTGTCGGCGATATATTATCCGATACACAGTGCACAAGACACAAGTGTGACAACGGTGCAGTTGTGGCACAAGTGACACGACGGCGCGAGCGTTATGCTGGAAATTCATAGAAATGTGGGGCGCGCCATTAAACCCAGCGAGCTGTGAAATTTTGATTCTACACTGCACACACAATGCATCGAGTTGCTTCCAAGAAGGTCACTCAGTCCGCCCTGCTTGGTCAGGTGCGACATTACTCTCACAAGGAGCTGAAGTTCGGCGTCGAGGGCCGGGCCGCTTTGTTGAAGGGTGTCGATATTTTGGCCAAGGCCGTTTCGGTTACACTCGGACCAAAAGGCCGAAACGTGCTCATTGAGCAGTCTTTCGGCTCTCCAAAGATCACCAAGGACGGTGTCACTGTCGCCCGAAGCATCACTCTCCAGGATAAGTTCGAGAACCTGGGCGCTAAGCTGCTTCAGGAGGTCGCCTCCAAGACCAACGAGACCGCTGGTGACGGTACCACCTCCGCCACCGTTTTGGGCCGATCCATCTTCACCGAGTCTGTTAAGAACGTTGCCGCTGGCTGCAACCCAATGGACCTGCGACGAGGTTCCCAGGCTGCTGTTGAGGCCGTCGTCGAGTTCCTGCAGAAGCACAAGCGGGAGATCACTACTTCTGAGGAGATTGCCCAGGTCGCTACCATCTCGGCTAACGGCGATGCCCACATTGGCAAGCTGATCGCTAACGCCATGGAGAAGGTTGGCAAGGAGGGTGTCATCACCGTCAAAGAGGGCAAGACTATCGAGGACGAGCTCGAGGTCACCGAGGGTATGCGATTCGACCGAGGATACATCTCCCCATACTTTGTCACCGACACCAAGTCCGGCAAGGTCGAGTTTGAGCGACCTCTGATCCTGCTGTCTGAGAAGAAGATCTCCTCCATCCAGGACATCCTTCCATCCCTGGAGGCCTCTAACAAGCTGCGACGACCCCTACTCATCATTGCTGAGGACGTTGACGGCGAGGCTCTCGCCGCCTGCATCCTCAACAAGCTGCGAGGCCAGGTCCAGGTCGCCGCCGTCAAGGCCCCAGGATTCGGCGACAACCGAAAGAGCATCCTCGGCGACGTTGCCATCCTTACCGGCGGTACCGTCTTCACTGAGGAGCTCGACATCAAGCCAGAGAACGCTACCCCAGATCTCTTCGGGACCTCTGGCTCCGTCACCATCACCAAGGAGGACACCATCATCCTGAACGGTGAGGGCGAGAAGGAGAACATTGCCCAGCGATGTGAGCAGATCCGATCCCTCGTCAACGACGCTAGCACTACCGAGTACGAGAAGGAGAAGCTGCAGGAGCGACTGGCCAAGCTTTCTGGCGGTGTTGCCGTCATCAAGGTCGGCGGCGCTTCCGAGGTTGAGGTCGGCGAGAAGAAGGACCGATTCGTCGATGCTCTCAACGCTACCCGAGCCGCTGTGGAGGAGGGTATCCTGCCAGGTGGTGGTACCGCTCTCATCAAGGCTTCCCGAATCCTGGACAGTGTTAAGACTGACAACTTCGACCAGAAGCTCGGTGTCCAGATCATCAAGAGCGCCATCACCAAGCCAGCTCGAACTATCGTGGAGAACGCCGGCGGTGAGGGCTCCGTGGTCGTTGGCAAGCTGAGCGATGAGTTCGGCGAGGACTTCAACAAGGGTTACAACGCCGCTACTGGTGAGTACACCGACATGATCGCCTCCGGTATCATTGATCCATTCAAGGTTGTCCGAACCGGTCTGGTTGACGCTTCCGGTGTCGCCTCCCTGCTGGCCACCACTGAGTGCGCCATCGTCGACGCCCCAGAGCCATCTCCAGCTCCAGCTGCCCCAGGCATGGGCGGCATGGGTGGCATGGGCGGCATGGGATTCTAAATAGGGCCACGCCTGCCACGAACGAGACCGAGTCTGACTGTATATTAGAGACCCCCGTTCAATGTACATAGTAATGAGCGTCCGCGCGAGAGCGTCATCAGCGTAGGTACTCAATGTAATCTAAACTCGTCAAAAAGGCTTCAAGACCTGATTATTTCTTCTAGCGTACATCAAAACTAAAATGACCGTCGTAACATGATTTGGGGTTAAAAAATTGTGGAGGTGGTTGTGTTGAGGATTGGGTGGGTTATGCAATAAATACTAAGACCAAATAAGCTCGTCGGACCATGATATTGTCCGCGATACGCTCCTGCGTAGTCTCTTTGGCCTTCTGGGTTCCTCTGGTTCGCTTGGTTCTTGCTCAAGGTATCGCTTGAGGCCTTGCAAAGAGTAGAAGCCAACCGCGCTTGTCGTGAAGCTCACAGATTTTGAAGTCTCTTCATAGACCCCGATCCGACCAACCTTTAACGCGGACTTGCCCGGCTTTTTGAGGTGGTGACATGGCTTACATCTTCGGCCAGGAGAACTCGGTGGCGTGTCGATGGTGGGCAGCTCGCTAGCCGTATCCTCCACAGTGGTGTCCTCAGGGTTGTCTTCGTTGGATTCCGATGGAGACGACTCTGACGAGTCCGTGACGTCCAGTCCCAGCACTTCGGGTCCGAGCTCGGTCTCCTCACTTGCCTCAGCAACTTCCCGAGCTTTCACTGATTTTAAGGTCTCGACGGGCGAAGACTCAAAGGCATGCTCCTCAGTGGATGCCTTTACGACACATTCCACTACCTCCACAGTCATTAAGCATGCAAATGATACGAAGGGTGACGACGCGTTTCGCGCATCGCGAAAAAACACGAAAGCGCGCCGCCTTGCAGCCTGTAATGCAAACCCTTGCCCCATGAACCTTAATTTACGGATATAAAATAGGTCGACCCTTCACTAGTTCTTTCTTCTTCTTACCATCCACTTGAAGGTCTCTTTCAATTCCATCGATTTGCTATCTCATTCATCTACATACCTCTTTGGAGAGCTCATACCATCCTCACTATATCATGTAAGACCAATTGGATCATGCATACGCTAACCTAGAATGTCCAAGCCAACTAGCGCCGGCTATTCCAAGAGAGCTAGTGCTCAAAATACCCTCATCAGCAGTAAGCCGTCATTGGCGGTTGACACTGACATCGCTGCTGGCGGTAGCGATGGCCTTCCGGTGCCTGCCCCAGCGCCTGTCCCAGTCCCTACAACTCCGACCCCTACGCCCCCTACCAATGATGATCAGTGTGTGCTCCCCCAGTCCCTGTTTGTCGCACACCTGGCCACGTACCCGGCGGTTGCCGCCCTAACTGGATTGATTGGTTCTTTCCCTATCCCCAAGATGTTTCTATCTAACGCCGTGCCACTGCTCCATGCAATTGAGAAGCAGGTGCATCCTGTCACCGAGCCTGTCATTAAGCGTACTACGCCTGTCCTCAAGTCGGCCGACAAGTTTGGTGATAATGTTTTGACGCGGGTTGATCAGGCATTTCCTCAACTCAAGACTAAGGATCCGAAGGATATCGCGGATGCTGTCTGCAAACCTATCAATAAGGCATCGTCGTTGGGTAGCAGTGCGGTTTACAAGGGCGTTGTATCTCCATGCAAGGGGGCTGTCGCCGCAGCCCGAAAACAGTACGCCAGAGTTTACGATACCAACGGTAAAGCGCTTATCCGATCCCAATTAGATCCAATTGTTGGTCCCATCAATGACAGAATTGAGGGTCTGATTATTGACCTTGTCCCATCAGAAGGCCCGCTGGTGCCCGAGAAGGTCTCTAACGAGCTTAGTCGAACTTGGCGGCTAGGGCGAGTGGCGGTGACGAATGGATTGCCGCTGGCAAAGGCAGGTGTCAATGATGTGTTGACTTTTCCTTCTGCACTGGCATCCCATGTTTCGGATCTCTACAAGGGCGAGCAAGATGGGCGGAGGAGCGAGGATGGTTCCCTGAGCCGACGAGGCAAAGTCATGGCAGCCATCAACGCTGGTACTGAGCTGACCAAGGGACTGACAAAGGAAGGTGTTCAGGTGGTGAGAAGATCCAATGAGGTGTCGCCAGTCAAAGAGCAAGTGGAGTCTCCGTATCCTTAGATATCTAAGTGAATGAGTTGAGATGAACAGGTTACTGTAGCCTCTCTTTGTCGAGCGTATTTTTTATTTGAGTGTCTATCCTGCTCAATTTCCAATATCAATAACATGTAATCTGTTTGCAGGTGCATGCAGATAACGCAGGGCTGATGCTCTTCGCTTGGCGTCGCATGCTGCGCGTGATACTTGCATCGTGATTGCGCACCTCAAGAAGTTCTGAGGATATCACCATGCTATCGTCCGCTTCAGAGCGAGCCATATAGGATTTTGAATAACGGGTTGAATTGCATGTAATCAATGGCACTGGTCTTAGACAATGACGTTAGTACGTAAGGCTGTGAGTCGCTGACTCAGTTTTATAGCAATAGGCTGGAGCAACAGCAACCCGTGATCTAGGACACAGCAAGTCTTGTATACAGTGAAAAGGGCAATCTTTCTGTTCTTTATAAATTAGTCAAGCTGGATTCGATTTTCGACAGAAACAAGCGGGCGAGAAGGATGAGTGCAAAAATGACTGAAGAGCATAGCAAGTTGGACTACAAATCTGTGCTGCGGCCAGACGCCAGACTTACTGGTGATGAACGGATGAAAATAAGGGAGATATCACACAAGGCTTGGGGCCAGCCGTCGGCCCTTGCCGTACAGCTTGGACTATTTGGTCTTTTGGCCAGTGCTTGGTATGCGATAATGAAGCACCCATTGACGGTGTTTTCTGCCCATCCCATGCTGAACACGACCGCACTGCTATTGATTGGACAGGGCATTTTGGTTGTCCAGCCAGAGCCCAAGTCCTCAAAGGAGCGGTCCATGGGAGACAACATCCACGGTATTGTCAACACGCTAGGAGCCATGTGCTTTGTTGGTGCTCTTGGAGCGGTCTTTTACAGCAAGCACCTCAAGGGCGAGCCTCATTTCATCACCTCTGGCCATGCAATGATTGGCGCAATCACTGCTACACTAATTGTCTTGACCTGGCTGGTGGGAGTTGCACAATGGTGGTTCCCAGAGACTGTGTTTGGCTCGGTGGACAGAGCAAAAAAGATGTACCGGTTCCACAGAATGATGGGCTACATTGTCGTCGCGATGCTTACGGCCACTATAATGTTGGCCTTGAGAACCGACTACAATCAACAGGTGCTGGGCATGAAGGCTGGTACCATTCAGATGTTTTTGGGCCTAGCAGTGGCTGGCCTTTTGTTGAGGCTGAGGCCAGGCAGGATGATGGTGGCCGTTTGATCACATTCACGAGCAATCAGTCTTTACGGTGAGCCGACAGTGTTCAGTCGTTCATGGCTGTAGGGAACATTCTTTAGCGTCACCAGATATTGTGATATTGTAATAATTGACACTTGTCGATGATCATGTAACCACTATCTTGTTACTATACTGTAATCTGAGACAACGCGTTGAACATACCCCAGATCAGACTAGGGCTGTGCCCTAGTCAGTGTTGTGGTGGGAACCCACTTTCTTAGAATTGAGTGAACAGTCACGGTCCCAAAGAGGCCGCGCGCTCCTGCGAAGGCCTAGGATGTACGCAAAGTCCCAACCACTCGACTCCATAGTTTTGTCAAACCGTCAACACCAGCAACAACATCAAAGAGTACGTATAGGAACGGGGAACTAGTGATGGACGAGAGAGCGACCAAACGTGCGAGCGAAATCATTTCCTGAACAGCGACGATAATTCTATCCCTTTTATGCGGTCTGGTTGCCGGGGGAGGCAGAATCTAATTCGACTGAGGACCAGACATGCACTGTATTCAAGAGTTTTGTAACCACAGGGCTTGAGTTCATCATCGCAACATGGTTTATACTCAACAATCGTTTTCGCGAGTCTGAATCAGAAACAAATCTAACATAGTGACCGGTCGTCTCAACGAATACCAAGTCATTGGTCGAAGACTCCCTTCCGAGAAGGAGCCAGAGCCAAAGCTCTACCGAATGCGAATCTTCGCTCCAAACACCGTCGTTGCCAAGTCCCGATTCTGGTACTTCTTGACCAAGCTGCGACGAATTAAGAAGACCGCCGGTGAGGTCGTCTCTGTCAACCAGATCCACGAGAAGAAGCCAACCAAGGTTAAGAACTTCGGTGTCTGGATCCGATACGACTCTCGATCTGGTACCCACAACATGTACAAGGAGTACCGAGAGTTGAGCCGAGTCGGCGCCGTCGAGGCCCTGTACCAGGACATGGCTGCTCGACACCGATCTCGATTCCGATCCATCCACATCCTCAAGGTTGTTGAGGTTGAGAAGACCGAGGACGTTCGACGACAATACATCAAGCAGTTGTTGACTCCAGGTCTTAAGTTCCCCCTGCCACACCGAGTCCAGAAGTCCAAGGCTGTCTTCTCCGCCAGCCGACCATCCACTTTCTACTAAGCGTGCGCACCTCTTTCTCTGATCCAAAAAGATTGGAATAGGACCCTCAGCCTACGGTGAGGCTGAGCTAAAATAGTAACGTGTATTGTTTATTAGAAATTAATGTCATACTGCAGACATACAAGCCAATGTTGCTTCCTCTAAACTGTAGTATCTGTTGCCCAGCAACTCTCGGGTCTTGGTTGGACCTATCTTGTCAAAGTTCGCCTGGAGTTCTGCCAGCCTCAGCGCTCATGGGAACACCGCTAACGCAGCACCAATGTATAACCATCTGCGGATGCCAGAGGCGTTCTCGAGTAGCACTTCTACCCGCGAGTTTGGGTTCCAGAACCCGCACGTGAGGTAGCGCACGTCTCGGACATTGATCCATCTCTTCGTGCCGCGTAGGGTCCAGTGAGAAGGACCTGACAAGACTTGTTATATAATAATTCGATACGCCGAGTCTCTCCTCATTAACGTTTCGGAGAAACTCACCTACAATAGATTCTTATACATTAAGTCAGGGAACTCAGAACAATTCAGTAAGAACAGTAATTTTGTAGATCCACAAGGCATCTATCAGAGACGGTGGTAAGCACACCTACAAGGTAACCGGCCCTGATGGGGCTTAGCTTCACGCTTTTCGGACGTGGCCATGTTGTCAGTCATCCTCAGATCTCTAAATTAAGATTGTCGTACGAGTTCGTCAACCGAATCGAATTGTCGGGGCCACGAACAAGCAATTGCGGCGCAGATTCGAATCATTATATATGTATATTTTGTCACTATATCCGATGTCAGGGCGATGGATCTGAACGCAGCGCTGCAGTTTATGTTCGAGGCGCAATGGTAAATAATACTTCTCACTGTTAACGTAGGATGATGCACTTATACCTGATTAGATTTTGCTGATCTTCGCCATGATTCTGCCATTCTGGAGCGAATAAATCATCGACGCACTCGTAAGTTGCCGCTAGACATCGGAGCTCAAATTCACTAGCGACGCTCGTTAACTGATCTCTAGCCGAGCGCGCCGGCAACGTCCTTAGACCGGATACCCAACGAGTTTCCGAATCCCGGGCAGTGCGCCTTAGGGGTTTAAAGCGCTCTGGAGCCTTGACTTGGATCAGTAACATTAATGCCTCAAGAGATGCGCCGGGAACAGTGTGCCACGAGTCAATAGAACTCGCTGAGCCTGTCGTCTATCGAGCAACACAGAGACTCGACGAACAGTCCTGACTTAGCCGCCGTGGCCGTAAAAGATGGTTCAATCGCAGGGCTCGTCAAATCGGCAGGAGTCGGCAGCATATCGTCGAGCTAAACCAAGTCGCACTTAAGCTTAGCTAATACCAAATGCCAAAGGCTATACGCCAAATATTTTAACTCTTTAAATCCGTACAGAATATAACCACCGCCACAAGCCTTTGCTGTGTCTTCGCATTCTGCGCTGTGCGAGGTGAGACTCGTGATGCGCACGCGCTATCACCACCTCAACCTACGATAACCACACAATGGGCTCACCCAGCAAACACGAAGATGTGATGGAGCTCCTTGAGAGCCTGGACAAGGACACCAAGACGAAGCCAGTTCGGCAATCGACGGACATGGCCCGGCCCGCTAAGGACGACGATGACATCATGGGGTTTCTAGACTCGCTCACCAAGAGTGGTAAGGCCACCCCGGTCGCTAAGGCAGCCGAGACCGAGCAGGGCGAGCTTAAAAAGGCGCCAAAAGACACACAGGCTGATCCAAAGCCAGAACAAGTGGAACCACAGTCTGAACCGACCCAGGCCGAAGCCAAAGATGTCGGCTTCGGAATGATCTCATCGTGGTGGAACAAAAACAGCGGAGACATATGGAACACCGCCAGTGCCGCCGCCAGCCAGGCCCAGGCCGCTGCCTCCTCCGCTGTCAAGCAGGCCGAAGCGCGAGTGAGAGAGTTCCAGCCAGAGAGCCAGATTGAGAACCTATCAAAGCTGAGTCTCCAGGGCGGCGGATTCCTCAAAAACACCCTGTCGAGCGTTCTGGACACCATTGCACCGCCAATTGGCCGTCACGAGCAGCTCAAGATTCATATCTTTCACGATATGGTCGGCTACCCCACCATTGACACCATTGTGTACAACGTTTTTGACCGGGTCATGCAGCAGGTCGAGGGCGGCGGCGACCTCGCCATGATTGTCCAGAAGGGCAAGGAGCGAGTCAGACGAGGGTCCAACGTGGCTGTGCGAAACCTAAACATCTTCAAGGGCGACGTTGCGCAGGCACAGAAGCTCGCCGCTGCCAACATCGAGGACTACGTGAGGTCTATCGAGAAGCAGGAACAAGCGGACAAGATTCGAGTTTCAAATATATACCTATCGATCCAGCCGGCTGCCGCCGAGCCAGGCGAGAAGACGGATCTTACCGCGGCCACCAGCGCCGAAACCTTCTACTTCATGGTACATCTCTCTGACCCAGAAAACGAGATTCAGTTCAGCACAGTGTCACAGGCGTTCCCATACGAGTGGGCCGAGTGGCTGGACTCGGCTGAGATGTTTGAGAAGTTCACTGCTGACCCGCGGGAGTGGGTGATTGACTGGATCGAGGAGGGCCTGGGTCTGTCTGTCGGAGTGGTTGCGCAGAGATACGTCGCAAAGAGGATGGGCGTGGAGAGCATTTTTAAGAAGACTGAGGAGCCACAGGCCGAGGCATAGCTCGTTGCAGCGCAGATAGCATAGGGCTTGAAACTTGTGTGCGGTTTTTTACTAGAAACGTGATAGTATCTATCGTCATATAGGTCATAAAGCAGCCGGCTGGCGCGGTCGTAGAAAAGTAGACTGTAAGTCACAGCCATTATTGCCAAGAGGTTGATGCACATGGTTCTGCATCCCTCGCTGACATCGCTAGACCTGGGCCAGCTTGATGAAACCGTACATGAAGGAAGCCGACAGCACTGGGATGGTGAGGTTATCATCAAAGAAATCCACAGCCTCGGACACGGCGCCGATCAGACCCGACATGAGCGCCACCACCGGCAGCGAAGCCCTGGACGTCTCCGCAGTCCACAGCATCTCGCCCGGCAGGTTGTACTGCGCATTAGCGGGAATAATGTAGCCGTACAGGAGCCATGCACTGATGGCGCTGGTAGCAAAAGCTGCCAGCGAGCCGGCCAAGGATTTCCGGCCAAACTTTGGCGTCAGGTAACCATATGCTCTGCCAATAGTGGAGGCCGCTGTGTCTGCCCAAGCGAGCAGCAGCAGCGCCAGCACGGAAATGTCTTTAGGGAAAATGCAAAATACAATGATGAGGCCGAGTAGGTACCAGATGACGCCGTTGTAGCCATTAACTTCTGACTCCCGCATCAAGAAGCCCACGGTCTTGCAGTAGAGCTTGTTGATGTCTGCGTTGTGCAGTCGGATGAAATCCACGCTTGTGATGAAGACAAACAGGGCCACCAGGACGGGCGTGACCTGGCTGAGTTTGACGCCCTGTGAGTAGAGAATCAGGGTGAGCATGCCGTTCGAGACGTGGAACGCCTTTCGCGGGACTTCATGCTTGTGGATCAGCTTGCCAAACTGTTTGTGCGAGGGTATGGTTATTAGCGAGGCGATGGAGGTTGTGGAGGCGCTCTTTGATTCCTTGGGCGTCGGTTCAGGCGAGGGCTCTCGGCTGATCTGTGTGCTTGTAGAGGCGGATGGGGCCAGGAAGTCAGAGGACGAGCGGGAGTAGACTGAGGGCGTGTAGGAGCCGGAAGAGAGCCCCGAGATGTCGTCCTCTCTATCTGAGTGTTCGTGTGACATGTGGAGTGGCGGTGTTAGCGTGATATGTACTGGCGCTTAATGAATCGGCGGCAATAATGTAGTAACGTTGTCGCAAGCAAGTATCCCAAAGCGTATTAAGACGTGGCCAGTAGAGTGGTAGTAGTATCGCTTCTTATTCGCTAGGCAATCGTATCGCGTAGGGCTCGGAAAACTTGGTGAGTAATCTAACTATGCAGTGAGAGTGTGTGGTAACTTTAATTATTATGCCGGGCAGGTTCGGGAAAAATTGTGTTGCGCACGCGTGCCGACAGAAGTCGGTTCCAGCTTGATTGGTGTGAAAAGAAAGAGAAGAGGCGGAGCAGTCAGTTCCGCAGTCAACAATATAAACAGTCTTATATACTTCGTGCTTAACGTTAAACTTTTCGAATCGATCAAGTGGTCTCGTCGGTAGTACGGCTAGGGTAAGGGCGCGAAGATACTGTCTTAGACGATTTGCCTCCTTACGCTGGGCTGAGCCTGGGGGCTGTAGAGGCGTGGCGTTCGCGCAAGGCATGTCATATGGCTGGCCAACTGGCGCTGAGTAACTAACATGTTATACCAAGAGAACTGATTTCAGCTACTGGCCATGCGCGTACAGACTTAATTTCCCCAGGGATTGGCACGGCGATGGTTGGCCCGCGTGAAAGTGTTGGGAGCATGTGATTTTGTCAGGGGGCAAGTATTCAGTGAGCAGAAGGCCGTGGAAGGACGCGAAATACAGGCAGTATTGTGCATATGTGCTAGCAACGGAATGTACCAGCGACGTAACGTAATGGCTACCTTAGTGCTCGCCTACACTGCTACGCCAGCCGACGCGCACTGTAGCCGGTCACAGGACAGGTCGCGTGATCACGGAAAGGTTCCGAAATTTTCCGCGCTGGGCGAGTAAATCTGGGGTGTCTGGCTCGCGTAGGGTAAGCGTGGAACCATTGTAGAAGGTTTAAGGTTCTTCTATAGAGCACGCCACACGCCGTGAGAAACCCCCACAATAAATGTTGATGTGGCGAGCACCTGACGATGACGTCATGATTGTCGCCATAGCCCGAAGATCATGATGCGATGGCCGAGGCGAGACAAATAATATTGCCCGGGGTATGTTATGAATCGGAGTGGCTGGGGTATGCAATAGAGGTCAATCAGTTGCGTAAGAGCGTACGTGGCTAAGCCTGTGTCAGGCAGATTCGAGCGAAACTTGCGCGCCGAGGTTCGTTTTCTGAGGGAAGTTAGGCAGATGGATAAACATATGTGCTACGTAACAGGCCTGTCTAAGCGTACTCCAGTCGGTAAGAAGCAATCTCGAAGGCCCTGAGACTCACGGGAATCCTGACACCATGCTCAGTCTTTTCGACCTCGATCTCTTCCTTGTCGTCCTCCAGCAAGTTGGTCTTGAAAACCTTTTTGACTGGCAGAGCAGTGACAATATGGCCCTTGGACTTGCCTCCCAAGCTGTCGTACAGTCTGACAATGAGCGATCGGGTGCTTCGCTTGGCTGGTAGGTCACCGGTGCTCACGTCCTCGTCGTCCTCAGCTCGCTTGACAGAGGACAGAATAATGTTTTTTGATCCCTCGAAGGTCACCAGAGGCAGGTCGAAGGCAGCGCTGGCCAGTCGCAGTGGGTGGTTGAAGTTGTGTGCACATCGAACGACATCAGCGTTCAGGGCATTGGCGTGACCCAAAATGGCGTATCGGATGTGGTGTCGGCCCATGTCGGCGTTGGCGTCTGGGGCCTTCGCAGCTCGCAGCAGACTCAGTCGCAGAGTCTGGCCGTGCGCAGAAAATCCATACTTGGACGTGTTGAGCACAGACACACCGTAGTTGTGGTCACTCAGGTCAGCGTACTTGTGGCAGCAGACTTCGAACTTGGCAACGTCCCAAGATGTATTGTAGTGAGTAGGTCGTCGCACAGCTCCGTACATGGAGTCAAACGTAGCAAAGTCCGCAGTCACGTCAACCGGGAACTCCACCTTGAGGAATTTACACTCCTCTCGCCATTCGACCTCGCTGTTGAACTCCAGGTAGGATAGAGCCTTCTCCTCAGCGGCGTCAAGAGAAATTCGAGTCTTGACCCAGCTCTCAGGTGAAATCTCGTATTCAACCAGGACGCTCGCTCGCAACGGTCCATTCTCGAGAACCTTCACCTTGGCACCCTCAAGGTTTCGGCCAGTATTCAGCGAATACACCTCAGTGTCCCAGGCCTGCCAGAACAGAGGCTTGTCGTCGTAGACCTGCAGCTGGTGGCCCTTGCCGCCCTCGACGATGATCTCCTGCTCGTTCACCTTGTCAAACAGGCTGGTCACCAGACCGTCAGTGATGGTGGCTCGCAAGTTCTTGTTCTCAAGGACATAAGCTCCGTTCACTTCCTTGACAGACACCTCAGAGCTGACAGACTGTGCCTTCATGACACCAGCGTTATCAGCGCCGACTCGAACCAAGAGACCATTCTCGGTCTTCTGGCCCTCAGCACTAAACTGGACGGGAACTTCGATGATCTCGGACCGAGCCCATGGAAGAGTGTTGATGACAGAAGGCTGAGCACTGCTGGCCTTGGCGGCACTGACAGCACCCTCAAAGAGAGCCAGGCCCTTCTTCTGAACGGTATCGTAGAGCTCCTCGGCGTCCTTGTAGACAAGCTCGATCGATGAACCTGGCAAAACGTCGTGGAACTGGTTCAGCAACAGAGTCTGCCACAGGTGGTCAATCTCAGCCTTGGGGTACTTGTAGTCTGGGTTGACAGCCGATACCAGCGAGGCAATGTACTCGATATCGTGCAACAGAACTTCGCCGTCTCGGTTGCCCTTCTTGGTGTTGGCCTGGGTGGTGTATGTTCCTCGGTGGAACTCGAAGTACAGCTCGCCGACCCACGAAACCAATTTCTTGCCGTTGTCAGTATTGGCCGCAAGCTTGTCAAAGAACGTGTCGACGTTTCCATTCATAGACACTCGTGGCAGGTGGCCCACAGTGTCAGAGATACCTCGCGCTCGTCTGAGTCGCTCCAGCATGGTCTGGGTTGGGCCACCACCACCGTCACCGTATCCAAAGACCAGCAAGGACGAGTTGTCCAGGCCCAAGTTTTTGTGGTTGGTTACGCTTCGGCTGATTTCCTCGATGGATCCGTGAGAGTTGTAAGTATCAGCTGGAGGCATGTGACACAGAACCTGAGATCCGTCCAGAGCGACCCAATTGAAGGTGGTGTTTGGGAACTTGTTTATGTTGTTCCAGGACAGCTTTTGGGTCAAAAAGTTGTGCATCTCGGCGCCTCGACACAGCTGAGGAACTTGAGCGCTGTAGCCAAAGGTGTCGGGCAGCCAGAAAGTGTTGCATCGCATGCCAAAATTGGCCTCAAAAAATCGCTGGCCGTACAAAAACTGTCGAGCAATGGCCTCACCTGATGGCAGGTTGGTGTCACTCTCGACCCAGGAACCACCCACCGGGATGAATCGCCCGGCCTTGACGGCAGCCTGCAGCCGCTTAAAGAGATCTGGGTAATCCTCCTTCAGCCACTGATACTGAACGGCCTGAGAACACACAAAGTTGTACTCGGGGTATCGCTCGATCAGATCAAGCTGACTGGCCCAGGATCGACCAATCTTTCGTCGAGTCTCAGCATATGGCCACAGCCAGGCAGTGTCGATATGACAGTGACCAACGCCAGAAACCATACTTGGCAGGTCAGAGTCGTACACTTTTGGACTGTCGACCTGAGATCCCAGGAACTGCTGGGCAATCTCTCGGCCCTTCTTGATAGACTCAGGGTTCTTGTAGTCAAAGACGTCCATAATAGCATTGGCGACCTCAATGGCCTTGTGCTTCTGCCAGGTGTCCTGGGGGAACACCTTGGCGGACTCCGCGATAGCCTCAAAGTCGTGTCGCAGGGCTCGAGCTTCGTGATCGGGCAAGACCAGATCAGCTCGCTCCAGTGTGAAGTATCGGTCCTCATCTGGAGGCTGAATGTTGTTGTTGGGGTCAGCGTTTCCAAACATTCCGTTGCAGCTGGTCTCAATGAAAAACGTGTGCCACTGACCGTCGCTCCAATGTGGAGGCAAAATCATTTCCTGTCGCTCCTCACCAGACAGGCCAACAACGACCTTTCCATCCTCAGTAAACACCAGTCCTTCGTTGCCACAGTCCCAGTTGAACAGAACCTCGCCCTTCCACTCCTCAGGAACCTTGATCTGGACTTTGAACCAGTGGGTGGTCCAAGAGGGGCCAAACTTATCACCCTTAGCGGCGGGTTTGTAGGGGCCCTTTGATCCAATGTGGAATGGTGGCCGTTCGACGTTAGGGACGGAGTAGACTTCGATCTTCACGTGCTCTTCGTGCACTCGAGCCTTGTCGAGGACACTTGTTAGCGAATCACGTAGTAAGCGCCGGCGCTTCAAACCACCGTATGACCATAGCTTCAAATGTCACTAAATCTGACTGAGTCGTCTCAACTTCATGGTCTCGAGACCAATTTGAACCTATATAGCCGGAATCCGTCGGAAGGTAACCAAGCCATAATAAATCCCGACAAAACAGTGACATTGACACCGAATGGAACTGAATCATAGCCATATACCGCTTAGCACCACAAGCGTTACTCACCTAGGCAAGCTGAACTTCTTGTACTCGCCGTCGGCCAAGAACAGACCCAGCCGATTGGTGTAGATCGACTGAACCTTCTTCGCCACAGGGTGACCGTGAAATTGAGCGTACGGCATTCTACCTATCGATGTGTAGAATGGTGGTGATCAGCGGCCTTAGAGGGGTATTTGTGGGGTGGTAGGTAACCACCCCACTTTCTGGCGCCCGCGCCCAGATGCTTTGCATTCTGCTTTCGTCTATGCTAGTTTATGCTAATATACAGATAAATAGGACAACAAATAGTACAATAAATAGTACAATGAATTTAGTTTACGTCAGAGACATGCTGACGGTTGAGCGAGGCTCAAATGATGCGTTATGCGATTTTCGGCCCTGTCGGCCAGGTTGTGTTGCTCCTGTTTTCAGTGTTGCTGTGACCCACTGTAGAATTACCCGCTAGTCCTCATCATTCGCTGGCTAAGAGGTGTACCAAACGTTTGGCAAGTGCGCCTCCTGGGCCAAGACACCCAGATCTAGCTGTCCCTGCACCGCCGGAACCACTCCGTCCACATATCCATAGGTAGGGTAAGGCGGATACTGCGATATTTTCTTCTTGCCAATGACTTCTCTCAGAATTCGCGACACCTCTTGCGCAACCGTCGTGAACCGCTTCATCGTTGGCAGCTGATCAGGATATCTGTCGAACAGAATATCGTTGGCTATGATGTGCTCTTTAACCGCGGCGAAGTCTTCGACTTTGCCTGCCTTGGACAGGCTCAGAGCGTGCGTGGACAAAATCAGTGAACTGTAGTACACCAGATAAACGTCCATCCACGTCTGGTGGTTGAACAGGCCGAGTTCATGGAGCTTGTGCATGTACGACTTGCACTCGAAGGCCGAGGCCACGCACTGCGTCACAAACTGCGCCATGCACTCGTGGTCGTACTCGGTCAGGTTTGGCGGGTACGTGTTGCTCACGCTGGCGATCAGGTAGGGACGCATCAGGAAGCACACTGTGTAGTGAAAGTTTGCATGCATGAGAAGCAGCTGCCGGTAATGAGCGGGGGCCACGCTACCGTTTTTCAGGTGGTACGGGATGTTGTCACGCCAAATTACCAGCTTGTCTGCTAGCCCCGAGGCAATAGCGACACTGTCCGAGGTCGTTGCATCAAGCAGGTAGAAGCGCTTATTAACCTCGCCCAGAATCACGTGCAGGTTAATTTGCGCCTGGAGAATTTCAAAGGGCAGCTCTTCACCCATGTCGAGGATTCCCTCTCTAGGCAGGTCGACCGTGCAGTCAAAATCGTCCAGACACGACGGCCGTCCTAGCGACGAGCACTCGACACGCTCGAACATAAACATGGTCCACCAGACTCGTTTTCTGAGCTCACGCTCGATGGGCTTCAGGTTGAATCCACCGTCGCCACGGTGCATGCCAATCCCAATGGCAATTCTGAACGCAGTCCCCAACAGACTCCACGAGCCGTCTCGCTGGCCGGAAAAGTATAAATAGACAACGTACACCAGCAGCGCCTGCACGTCGATCAATGCGGTGCCGGACAGCACATCCATGCACATGTTCTTGACCAGCGTCAGGTACTTGTCCCGGAATCGGTTCTTTGCGTCCTCCGGCAAGGGAACGCTCTGGACACCCAGCACGAAGACCATGTATATGCACACGAGCCACGAGGTGCCCCCGGAAAATCCCGGCTGCCACAGCTGCTCGTACACTGATTGCAGGGACGCCCGGTGGAAAATCGGATAGTCCCGGTGGATGGTCCTGAAAAAACGCTCAACCAGGTCATCCGCAAACTGCCGTTCGGGCAAGACAAGCTCCTCGATAGCCGCACAGGTGTCGGCGCCCATTGTCTGCGGACCCACATTATGTCCCTCGGACCCGCTATCCTCCTTGAACAACGAGCGCACCTGCACCAGAAAGGAATACGAGCCGTGCACGCCAATATAGCGCAGCTTGTTGGCAAAGAGCGGTATCTCGCCCTGCTGACTGTCTGGCGGCGATATCGGCTGGCTGAACGTTGAGCCCGGCGAGGAGTACTCGTCCTCGACGATTCCATTCACCGGCGCGCCGTTCTGCACCCACTGGTCGGGAAACGGAGTCGGGCCACTCGGAATTGGGTTTACCGCATAGTTATGATTCGCTGAGTAGACGCCGGGGATGTACGGCGGTTGGTCTTTGGAGGCAAAGCGGTAAAATTCTGGCGGCACCCCGGGCGGCACACCTGGCGGCGGTGGAATCTCACCGTTTGCTGTCCCGTTTGGTCCACCTGGTCCGTTTGGAGCGCCGGGCGGTCCACTCGGTAAACCTGGTCCGTTAGAAGAGTGACCATTCACTGGTGTGCCAGGTCCAATAGCTGATACGGCGCTAGAACAACTGCTCGCCACGCTTGCGGCTACGCTCGCGGCCTCGCCCTCAGGAATAACCCCCAGTGCGTCTTCCAGCCTATAAAACGTCGCATCCACGTACTCGTACTTCCTTTTACCTGGAATATCGCTGCTCACTCGTCTCTTCCTCAGAATCGTGTACTGGCACTTGACGCCATTCTCCTTGCAAGCTCTGCACGGGGCCGTCTCGTCGTCAGGTCGCTCACACTTATTCCGCTTGACCTTACAGTAGTCACAGCTGGCGGCGGCCCGCCGCCGCTGCTCCTTAGGTATTCGTCTGTCGGGCCGTCGTGTCCGCTGTGTGTCGTCCATACCGGCCCTCTGTAGCAAGCCAAGTGGCTCTGATGTTGCTCGCTTCGATCTCGGTTTATTTGCTGGTCACAATCAAATTGTCTCTCACTCAGTCACGTGTCGTCTGCCTTTCAGTGCCTAGCAGTATATTTTAATATTGCTGCTCGATCAGTCGCCTATCCTGCTAGCCAGGCCTTTCGCAATGTTCACTGTAGCTACTGCAAGCCTGCCGTACCAAATGTCACTTATGCAAAACTCGCTTTTTAATCGGCCCTCCGATGGCTACGTCACCGCGCGTTTTCGTTGGTATCCGTAGACTGCTGTGGTTTCCTCGCTTCTCTAGGTCGTCACCTCCAAAGCGACAGTCCCGAGTCGAGTATTAAGTGCGCTTTTTGACGCGCATCGCTACACTTTTTTGCCAGACTTGCTTTTAGTTACGGGTAAGGGTAATGCAACCCTAGACTCAGGGTAAGGGCAACCGTTGATGTGAACGCACCTCCCCAGCAGCCGCCCGCAGAGGCGCAGTATGACGTTTTGGACATAAATTGTTATTCCCTTTAAATTAGCGAGGTCACGTGTAGTGGGGGTAACCGGAGCACGTACAATATGCGCCGATGATCCTGATTCAGACTATTGATCAGGTACTATTCTTAGATACGCTGAATATGCTGCGTTTCAACTCGGTATCTGCATCT
This sequence comes from Blastobotrys robertii, assembly GCA_030564385.1. Lineage (NCBI taxonomy): Eukaryota > Fungi > Ascomycota > Dipodascomycetes > Dipodascales > Trichomonascaceae > Blastobotrys > Blastobotrys robertii. The sequence continues at coordinate 17,840 of JAJLUQ010000066.1, read as the reverse complement.
GTCTCTACTCAGCATGGCTGTAAGAAGATACACCTCTCATTTCACCACCTGTAAAGTTTTATACGGTTATACGCAAACAATAAACACGTGACGTTCACGTGACCAGAAGAAGCAATTTTATGACGAGTTTTGTTGGGACGGGACTCGCCGGAGCGTTTTTCTATAAATACCCAAAGGGGCGAGCCGAGCTATCTCCGGAAACCCCGCTAGACCCGCTAAACCCGTACCTGCGTCTTGCGCTTGGACCAGGCCAATCCGCCAACATGGAATGTCGAGCGATGAGATGATCATCTTGAGGCTCACGACGAGCGTAAAATTAGCGCCGTGGCAGGGATTCCTGTGCGATAGTCCGCCGATTAGGTAAGCAGATCATAGCATGTGAGAATTATAGGGTAATAGCTTGTGCGCACCGTGCAGCAGAAGGGTCCAGAATCCTTGACAGCTGCAGGCGTAAGATTTAAGCGCACCTAGGAAGGACTGCACTTAGTCTGCGCCGAGGTAGTTGTGTGTACGATAAATTTAGGCACGTCAGAAAATTAATGCAGGCATTATGTCATCTTTACTGGAAATAAAAATCCAAGCAATGCGCTCGGTTATTTGGCCGGTGAAAATGATGAAGTCGTGAGAGTTTGGCCGTGTTGCGGAGTGATCGGATTGGTCTCAACTCGCCAACTATAGCCCAGTCACGATCGTGAGTTCATTCCTAATCCTAGTGCGCCGTCTGCAACACCAACAGCAGGGCAGCCTCATTCAGTGGCTCGAGACCTTGATTCCATGCATCCTGCTCGGAATGGTCGAGGACCATGAAGATATCAGTCTCAAAGAACGCCAAAATGTACCGGAACTGACTAATGTACTCGGCCCCTGGCTTTGCACCGCCGGCCTCTCGAATGCCAACCCAAGCATCGCCCCATTTCTTTGTAACATCGATAATCTCGTCGATGTGTGGATGGAACTGACCGACAAAGGCCGCCGACTCATCTTTGCTGAATGGAGCGAGTCCTTCCAGGACGGGAACAGCGTTTTCGTAGTTCGTTTGCAGAGTCAAGAAAGCGTCGTGGACAGCAGTGTAGCTGGTCTGGTTCTGCTGGAAAGCATCGATGGCATTGGAAATGTTCATAGAGTTGTCGTAGAGCTGCTTGGAGTAGGCGAGGGCGTCGTCAAAGGACGAGGCAGCAGCGAAGCCGGCGAGGAGAAGAGTGAGACAGAATTGCATATTAGAATGTAATGATGGATGATTGATAAGATTGATAAGATGGCATTGATCTGCTTACTTATATAGTTTTCGCAGGACGCCGTACGTGGCCTTCTGCGGCACTCAATCCATGGGCATACGGCAAATGCCTTATAGTCATAAGCCGACCGATGAGTATCATCACCGATTCATCAGGCTCATCACCAACTCGCCGTACGTGGGTTCAAACTTAATCCACCACGCTTCGCCGGCCGGAATCCAGTCGAGATGCGCGTTCGAAATTTCAGTTCATGACGAATCGATTATCAAGTACAAAAACATCGCCAGCAGACCATTTCGTACACGGTTTGCCAAGCTCGAATGAATAGCTAGGCACTGGCGTCGGCCCGTTGGGAGAGCCGCTAGATTCTTGGAAAGTGGGTCCGGTCCGTGCCGGCTAGTTTTCGGCGTGCCCGGGCACAGCTGTCACGGAAGTCAGCACTGTCGAATCGTCGAACCGAACTAGTATTCCTTATGCACCAGGCGTCACCGCTTCAGCGTATGACAACAGCCGAGACGGCGATTTTAGGGGTGGGAAACTTTTTCTGAAGTTCGAGACGCTGTGGACGCCAATCGCTTAGAATACCAAAAAGAACCTTACTGATGTCAACAGTTTCGATAACCCCGCCGGGACAACCAAGCCTCCAATGCGCAGTTCGGAACGGATTTCGGGTCGGGCTCCGTCACGGTGTGATTGTATATATACGCCCAGGTCATAAATTAGTGAATTCGAGACGCGTCATGCAGTGTTTGTATATCGACTCGAACTCGTTGATGTGCGACTGACAACCATGAACAAACTGCAAAAACCAGGAACACTTGAATGCCGCTTATAGTTGATCAAATGCCGTACATATGTGCCCCAGACGCTTCGAAACGTGAGCACTCAACAGTTGCTAGAGCGAGAAGGCCGGTGGTGGCTTTGATGACAGTAAGATATGCCATATGCATCTCCAAGACGACAGCAGATAGTACTCAAAGCGCTATTCCTCCCACGGCACTTTGGGATAAGAAAGCTTGGCGGCAGTCTGTTCCTGACGCTTGCAGGTTCCGTGCCTGGGTTACCACTGGGTACAGCCGCGCGAGTCAGCTGGGGATCGACTACAATTCTGAGCCAAAAACGTGAAAACCATTATCATCAAAATATATACAAAACACGCTGTCTATCACATTGCGTACTCGAAATACATGCTTTTGTCACCGGGCTTATCGTTTTCCTCTCCGACGGCTATTTTCTTTGCCTTGACTTTGTTCTTGTGCCTAAACACGGCAAACAGCAGAATCATGGCCACAAATGCAAGACCCGCCCCGCCGATACTCGTTCCATGCCCAATGGGGTACCGCGGGGCGTTGCTGGGAATGTAGATCTGCCCCGCAATAATGCCGCCTATGTTACCCAGCGACTGGTTGAGGCCCAGGGCCGCTGCACGCTTGTATCCGTTTGCTGTGTTGAGTCCCAGCCAAGTAATGTTCAGGCCCGGGACTATGTAGGCACCGGCGAAGACAAAGAACGTGGCCATGTACAGGACGCCGGTAGTGGTGCTTCCCAAGAGGACGCCGTACCCGATGAAGACAAAGAGACTTGCGCCCAGCATGAACACGAAACGCTTCTGGTACCTGTCTGCCAGGAACGCGACCGCCAGGTATGACGATGCGCCAAGCAAGTATACAGGAATCGTCAGGTACTGTGCCTGGACGTTATTGAAGCCCATGCTCATGATGATTGTGGGGAGAAACAGCGAGAGGCCAAAGACATACGTGTTTGCGCCGAGTTGCACAATTCCAGACAGCCACACGTTGACAGAGAGCAGCGCTGCTTTGACGTCTACCCACCGCAGCTCGTCCTCGTCTGGATTCATCTCGAAGTCGCTCTCCAGTCGCTGTCTCGCCAGAATTCGTTCCTGCGGCGTAAGAAAGTACGCAACGTCCACTGAGTTTGGCAGCAGCCAAAAACTTGCCACGCCAACGACAAAGCTCATAAGGCCCTCTATAATGAACAGCCATCGCCAGCCAGCCTTACCCCCGACGTCGTGCATGTGCAAAATGGCAAACGCGAGGAGGCCACCGAACGCGCCGCTTATAGCCAGAGCCACGAACAGTGAGCATACTCGTTTCGACAGCTCCTCTCGCTTGTACAGGGTACTGATATAGTAGTTGAGGCCCGGGAACAGGCCCGCCTCGACCACGCCGAGAGCCAGTCGGACTGCTAACAGCCCGGCGTAGTTTGCTATGAAGCCGGAAAAGACGGCGACCAAAGACCACGCAATGCACAGGGCGGGAATCACTCGCGCCGGGCCATACCGGCGGACCATAATCGTCATGGGGAGGTCGAAGATGACGTAGGTGACATAGAAAATAGAGCTCGCCACGTTGAAATGGTTGCCGACAAGATTGAGGTCAACCTCCATGTTTGCGACCTTTGCATTGCCGATATTCGTTCTGTCCAGGTACGACACAATGTATATCAGCATCACCCAGGGAATGATGTAAAGATCCATCTTGCGAACGATGCGTCGTTCGACCGCTTTGTCCATTTTGTAAGCCATAGTATGCTGGAGAATCGATGGCGTCGCTGATATAAGTCGAGCTTCTCAGCCACGCCAATGACGTCACGTTGGACCTGTCACACCTGCGCTGTCGTGAATCGCAACTCTCTCCATCCAGTCCTCGAGCACCTATATATGCACCCTGGCATCACGCAAAAAACAAATCACCTCTTGTGAGCGCCCGATTGGGACTGTCAATCGACCGTCACGTGATGTCTCAAAAGAAAGCACAGACCTTGTGCGCGTTAGCGAGGGCGTTCCCTGGTGTGACCAGAGGAGCAGTAAAGCTTAGCAGGACTCGTAGAGAAAATCACTAGGCTGGGCAGTGGGAGTTTTTCCGCGGTTTTTCCGGCCGGATTTGGCCCCGGCCACACCGGGTCGCAAATCCGTCGCCGGAATTACGTTGAATGCGTTACTAGCGCTTAGTAATTATTTCGTTCATTACAAGACGTAGCCGTAAGTATAGCGATGTTTAATTATAGGGACTTTGCAATACGTCATAGCCAATGGTTTAATTTCGAGTGCGAAAATAAGCTCGCCAGGTACCGTATCGCTGTAAATATAACCACTGAAAAATTCTTATCAGATCCCCAACCCCAACCTACAGCCGTGTCCGCCAATTTTGGAGCTCGTTAGGAAACACTACATTACCTCCCTGCAAATCTAACACACTGCACACAATGTCTAATACGCTGCAAGCACAGCAGACTCTCACCAATGTCTAGAAACCTACATCTCCTTGCCTGATTACGAGCAAACTCCAACCGCTTACATTATGAAACTAACGCTATACCGTCTATATATGCCCGAATTCTACTATTAATAGTGCCAATTATTTTGCTTTTATCCTACTCAAGCACCACTTCATGCTTGTCGCGCCCACAACTTAAAAACTATAAACCATTGACCCCCTCTACCTCCACCTCTTAAATCCATCCCTGCTCTGATCTTAAACCCGAAAATTTGCTTTTTGCACCGCATTCTCTTGCATGCAGACCGTTAACCGTTATGCAAGGCGGATTCCGGCTGTCGACGGACCCTCTACCCCCAACGCTCACAACGAAGTCGCTATGACGCACAAACTGATTCTTTGTCGTGCTTCCTTGCCTCATTGGGCTTCTCTTAGTTTTCCTGTTTCCAAATAGGAACTCCGGCCATCGGACCGGATCAATAAACGACGTCTGGGCAAACAATGTATGCTGTACTTTTCGGCTTCTCGGCTAATGTTCCTCCAGCTCGTCTCTCGTCTACTCTTCGGTAATCTCGGCCTCCCCTGCCTATCCCACACATCTCATTTTAACCTGATTATCCTGAACACGCTAACCAGGTTAGGTGTAAATGAGGTTACCCGGTCGTGTTCACTTTCTTTATGACGTCAACAAAAGTTACCCGGCTTCCCTATTCAATCACCTGGAGTAAAGTGTTACCCGGCTGTAGATCACCGTTGATACCCACCGATTTCTGTCCTATCCTCAGGCACTACCCTCGCCCTAGTTACCCTGTAGTCGACAGTTCTCATTGGGTGACCCTTGTCCGGCATGTCTGGCCCACGATTTCATTGAATGTTGCTCTTAACCAGGTTATGTGGTTATTGATTTTGCCGGCTAGACTACAAAGAGTCACATGACTCAGACACTGGCCCATCCACCTGGCCGCGTTGTCTAAGCAGCCAAGTCAAAACCTGTAGCACCCAGCTCAATGGCACACGCAATCTCTCAGTGAGTAAGTTCTATGAGTGCGCTCCTGTCGGGCCGACTATCACACACAATTGGTTCAATATCGAATCAATAGCTGTACGTTTGTGCGGAGGTGTCAGGTGTCAGATGCGCAGCCCATCGCAGCCCGGAGATGATTTCTCCCGCCAATTAAGATAATCCGGGATAATCCGTGATCGGATATTGTTTCTCACAACAGTCTAGTCTATGTAGCAACTAGTAGAAACAGTCAGCACAGAATGCTATCTAGCGCAGTGTCAGGCTCCGTGGAAGACGGACCTCAGACTGCGCGCACGTTTCTTTTCCCAAAACTACTGGCGGGCGTTGTGTTAACTAACACCACGCACATCACTTTCACACCAATGCAACACGACGTGGTGATAGTGGGCGGCGGTGTAGGCGGGACATCGACTGCGCTGTCGCTAGCGCTAGCAGGCGTGACGGATATTGTTGTGCTGGAGAGCAGCCAGCTGATCAGTGAGGTGAGTGCATGCTGGTCCGGATCGTGAGTTTGCTAACCTAGGTTGGAGCCGGTATTCAGATAACCCCAAACGCTACCCGGGTCCTCCGCCATTGGGGCCTCGAGCGGATCCTGAGCTCAACGCTCGTTACGCCCAAAGACTTCATTCTTCGACGCTGGCAGGACGGGCAGCCCCTCACCCAGTTCAACCTGACCCCGAGCCATGATGACGCCTACGGGGCCCCGTTCTGGGATCTACACAGAGCCGACATGAAGGACGCCATGACAGCCAAGGCCAAGCGCCTGGGCGTCAGGTTCCTCACTGGGGCCAAGGTGATTGATTTAGACTTTGCCCATGGCGTCGTGCACACCAAGACGCACGGATCATATAGCGCCAAACTAGTTATTGGCGCCGACGGTGTCTTTTCCGCCTGTCGTTCTCGAATGCCCTTCAGCTCCCTCAAGGACCTGCCCGCGGCCACAGGTGACGTCATGTATCGGGTCGTTCTAAGACGAGCAGAAATGGCCAGGGATCCGCAGCTACTAGATCTGCTCGACAACCCAAACGTCACATACTGGGCCGGACCGGGCGCTCACGCCGTTGCATACACTCTGCGTGGCGGCGAACTGTTTAACCTGGTGCTCCTCACAGAAGACGATTCCACTATCGGCAGCGACGAGAAGCAAGAGATGATTGAAAAGTTCTCGGAATGGGACCCCGTGATCAAAAAGATAATCGCCTTGCCGGCATCAATCATGAAGTGGCGCCTTCAACTGTCGCGGCCCTGCGCACACTGGACGCACGACTCCGGAAGATTCCTGCTGCTAGGCGACGCGGTCCACGCTATGCTGCCTTTCCTGGCGCAAGGGGCCCCGGTGGCTATCGAGGACGCTGGTGCTCTTGGCGAGATTATCAAGAAGCACGGAATCACGCCAGACGCCATCAAACTCTTTGAGAGCACCAGAAAGCCGCGGTCAGAGCGGGTCGTTCAGCTGTCGAAAGACCAGCGGCAATGGCTGCACATGGCTGATGGGCCGCAACAGGAAGCCCGAGACCAGCAATTAGCGGCCCCTCCTAAACCCAGTGACCCTATCTTTTGGCGTGACCCGGAAATATCAAAATGGCTATACGGATACGACTTTGCAACCGTCCCGTAACATCTTGGCCACCCCTCGCATCAAATCGCATGCTCCAGCCGGTAACGTTCCTCGGCTGGAGCCACCCCGTCATTGTCCATACACTGTTTATTGTCTTTTTGTTTTGTTTTGCTTATTGTTCTGTGATTTGTGCGCCTTTGTTGTCTGTCTTCTCTTATTCGTCTTCATATTGCCTTAACATTCTTGTTAACGTTACGCGGTCCCCTCTCTACGCGGGAGAACTGCACGGATCGGCACCAGCATACTCCGCGCGATACTCCGTCCCACATACCTGTCCACCTCATACTTGGCCGTACGGTCTGTTGAAACTCTGTAAATTGCATCTCCCAACGCAGGTACCAAGACCGATGGACTCTAAGACAGATCCGCAACGTCACGTGTTAAGTTTCCGGACGCCGAAGTATGGTTGGCGATCTGAGGAACCGTCTCGTGGCTGATTGGCGTTTATGTTTGATAGTATGAGTTGCGAGAGTCGTAGATTTGGCCGTGATGGGGCGGTGGCCGCATTAGTGATACCAGTGGCGTGTATCATTGGTGTATGTGACGGCCAATATTCATGGTATTCACAAGGCTTGATAGTTTTTGGTTGCCTGAAATGTTAAGCCTGGCATAGGATTCGAGTGCCAGGCAGGTGGTGTCTTGCTATTAGTGATTCTTTCCATGGGTATAGCTCAAGCAGCTCGCGTCTAAATCCACCACGAAACTCACATCCTTCAAAGCCATACTCTCTTGTCCAATCCTCCCTTGTAGAGTGTGATGTAGAGGAAAGGGTTGCTGGGAAAGATCGAAGCCACTATTATGTCCGGCATCTCCGTTGTCTGTCAATGTCATGCAGGCTGTGCGGCGCGGGAAATTATGCATGTCTGTGGGTCGGAGAATATCTCTCGAGCGGTGGTGTAGATGTGATAGATATAGCGGCTTTGGCGGTGTTGACGTGCTGTTAGGATCTGCCGTGGATGTTGCGACGGTAATTAAAGGTGAGATTATGATCATTTGCCTCGATGCTGGTTAAGCCTTGATATGTAATCGATGCGCTGAGCTGGAATTGATATAGCGCGCAGCTGAATTAACGTTTCACGGTACAAAGCCTATCCAACATTCCTAACCAAATTAAATGGCTATCGCACTACCCTGCATGACGCCAGCGCTATCCAGGCGCCCTGAATGACGCAGCCATACTCGGGAAATACGGCATTGGCGCGATTTCCTGTACTTACTGTCCTTGTCTATGATACATGATGGCTTCCTACCGATATATTCAGTACATTAACATCGAGGCAATTTGCCTTGAGAACATAATATCGCTGGCGGAACTGAGAAGATTCTGTACAGTGTGAGGGCTGAGTACAGAGACGAAGAACTCGAGATCCTCACAAAGCGAACGACTGAACGTGAGTAACCGTTCGGATGCTCTTCACGTTGGACGGAATAGAGATCCGAGAGGGCCCAAAAATTGTTACAAGTGCGCCGTCCCGAATACATACGATTAACGCGCTTAATCAGCTCGATCGACCGACAGCTAGCGGTGAGTGAATGTCTTTTGATGGAAACTCTTTCGACGCTGAGGAGATGAACTGTGGCAGCTCAACGTCAGGACGTAAGTTTGAGACAGACAAAACCAACTACAGGGAAATACAAATGTCTTGACCAGAAAGGAAGGACAAGGACACGTCCACGGACGCTGTTTACAGTGTCCAGGCTCAGGTTCCCAGCTCCTAGACTATGCCGGCAGGATGTAGGAAATGCTAATAATTCAGCTGCATCTCTTCTAGCGCGCGTTGACCAATTGTAATCCGTGGCCAGGGGAAATTAGTTGGGTACGGCCTAAGAAAAGACTGAGTGGCCATGTCACGAACTAACCGTCTCTTGTCTCGCCCGCGCTATAGTCGAGATTGTATGACTTGTTTTCCAGAAAACCACGTACTTCTTTCATGAGACCTGTGGCAGCAACCTTTCAGGACAAATCAGTCATCCAGACTGCCCGTCGGACCCAAAAAGAGCCATCGAGTTGTTGGTCGCGAAGTAGCGCACTCTGAGCCCATACCTTCCAGCGCCAAGTGTAGTTAGTCTTGTCACGACCTCAGTAGCCTGGGGAAGCTCCGCGGTTTTTTGTGAATCATTTTGGAGTTGCTCACTCACACTGAACAAAACGGAGTGCCGACTAGCGAGGGGTTCAAGGACCTATTTTCTCCATAAAGATAATATCGTCGGCCGTCTCCTCAAGAAAGTAGACCCCATGGACAGGGCAGAAAGCGGCACCAAATGAGATCTGGAGCTAGGCCAGGGGGACGTTCACGAACAGAGACAACCCGCCATAGCTTGACCAATGACATGTGCGAAGTACCGAGAAATAAGCCATTCGAGGGGTACCTTTCAGGTTTCACCACTCAAAGAAATGTCGAGCCATTACCTTCCACAATCGTCAACTTATAGCCTCAGGCATCAAAATTGAGATTCCTCGACTCAAGCCCAGACGCCGGTCAATATTGGCATGCCTAATCACCTCAGTTTTGCAACTTTTGCATCATCTGGCTTTGTAATCTTCAGCACCATATTGTGTCGATATGAGCTTGGAATGGCCTAGGTTTGATGGCCGTGAGTCGATAAACCTTGAAGGCGACCTCGTGTCTCGCTTCCAGTGAATCTCGGCGAACTTACACCATCAACCGGAATGAACCGTCCCTTGAATTGCTACGTTGCATTGAACCAACAGTGAAGCCAATTCTCCATGAAGCATAGAGATTGTGTTCTGTTCTTCGGTTAACACGCGCTTCTGTGAATGCCGCCTCACGCAACACGCAATGTCGTTGAATACATCGGCAAGGTTAGCTCAGTTCAGGACCTGAGTGCTTTGTCAGACCGCCTTCAACTGATATTTCTTGATACCGATATCAAATGTTTGTTGACTGAAATGGTAGGGTACCACCCTGTGAAAACAGTGGTCTGGCGCGCAAGTTGAACGGTAGGCAACCACGCGACCTCGACAAATTGAAAAAAAAGTTTTTTTGATATCCAAGCACCACTACCACAACACCATGACGTTCGTGCTCACCGAGACGTCTGCCGGCTATGCCCTGCTCAAGGCCAAGGACAAGAAGCTATACAAGAGCGAGTCCTTGATCGAGGACCTGTCTAGCGCCGACAAGGTCACCTCTCAGTTCAAGGTTAAAGCCTTTTCCAAGTTCGACAGCGCTGCCTCTGCACTGGAGGAGATCAACTCTGTTATTGAGGGTAAAGTTTCCGACAAGCTTGCCAGCATGCTGAAGGAGTTGAAGGAGGAGAAGAAGGGTTCTTTGATCGTTGCCGATGCTAAGCTTGGAAACGCCATCAACAAGCTTCCAGGCATGAGTCTTTCCATCGTTTCTGATTCCAACACTCTGGATGTCTACCGAGCCATTCGAGAGCACCTTCCAGAGCTGTTGCCAGGTCTTACCGACAAGGACCTTTCCACCATGTCTCTGGGTCTTGCCCACTCTATGGGCCGACACAAGCTCAAGTTTTCCCCAGATAAGGTTGATACCATGATCATTCAGGCCATTGCCCTGCTCGATGACCTTGACAAGGAGCTCAACACTTATGCCATGCGAATCAAGGAGTGGTACGGCTGGCACTTCCCAGAGATGGCCAGGATTATTCAGGATAACATTGCTTACTCCCGAGTGATCAAGGCCATGGGATTCCGATCCAACGCCTCTGAGAGTGACCTTAGTGCCATTCTGCCTGAGGAGGTGGAGACCCAGCTGAAGGACGCCGCCGAGGTGTCCATGGGTACCGAAATCACCGATTTTGACCTGGAGAACATCAACTGCCTGGCTGACCAGGTTATTGGCTTCGCCGAGTACAGAGAGCAGCTCTCCAGCTACCTGAGCGCGCGAATGGCTGCCATTGCTCCAAACCTCACTGCTCTGGTTGGCGAGCTGGTGGGCGCCCGACTGATTGCCCACGCCGGAAGCCTGACCTCACTGGCCAAGGCTCCTGCTTCCACTGTCCAGATTCTGGGAGCTGAGAAGGCCCTGTTCAAGGCCCTGAAGACTAAGCACGACACTCCAAAGTACGGTATTATGTACCATGCCTCGCTCATTGGCCAGGCCTCCGGCAAGAACAAGGGTAAGATTGCCCGAATGCTGGCAGCCAAGGCTTCCGTCTCTCTGCGATACGATGCCTTCGCTGAGGACAGAGAGGACATTCCAACTATCGGAGTTGAGGACAGAGTCCGAATAGAGAAGCGGCTGAGCGCGCTCGAGGGCCGAGAGATTACATCATCACGTCCAGTGGTCAACGGTCGACAGCAGGAGAAGGCCGAGATCAAGCAGTTCCAGACTTACAATGAGGATGCCGACGCGGCTGAGGCTGACTCCGACGACGAGGAGATGGACTCCGACTCGCCCAAGAAGGTCAAGAAGGAGAAGAAGGAGAAGAAGGATAAGAAGGATAAGAAGGAAAAGAAAGAAAAGAAGGACAAGAAGAGAAAACGAGACTCCGACGAGGAGGAAGAGGACGACAAGAAGGACAAGAAGAAGAAGGAAAAGAAAGAAAAGAAGGAAAAGAAGGCAAAGAAATAAGTATTTATCATGTAATATACTCGCGGCCTCAGCGGAGCCTAGCGGAGGACATTTTGAGAGAATCGGTTAGCACGGTAGAACCAATAAATCATGAACGAAGGATATAGAGCGTGCCACGTTGTTTAGCGTATCAGTTATTTGCACGTGATCAGCGTGGGTTCACTTCAGAAAATGTCACAAGCAGCACAGGCATTGAGTTCGCTGGGTACTCCAGGCAGAGAGAGAGTAGAATATAGTGAATCCGTTGATTCCAAGCTAAGCGTAGCGTAAGCAGTTGGGTGACAGAATTGTGTTTCATCAATTACTAACTAGAATATACCAGAGCCAGAGACACCAGGGCTAGTGGAGGTTGAAGTCAGCACCTTAATATTAGCAAGCCAATTGTCATGGTATCATACGTAGACCTACGTAGAATTTGACGGTGAAATCCAGTATTGACCAAGTGACGCATCGCTTAGCTTAGCTTAGCACTAGGGCATGGCTTAGCTTAGCATTCAGAACTAGTCCTCGTCATTCTGGTCATTTTTCGCCAAATCGTCCAATATCTTCTTGGCCAGGGCCTCGTCATTTATCGCCACCCGACCATTGTACCAATCGACCAGCATTGGCCTGACGGTTCCCTGGCTTACGGCCTCCGGGTTCAGTCCAGCCAGACCAGCCTTATCCTGCTTGTAGTACCTAACCAGCGACTGGAGCTGCTCGGCAGTGGGGTTGGCTTCGGTGACCTCGATATCCACGAAGCTATTTGCGTTCTTTGGGAAGTTTGTCCTGACGTAGTTCAGGATATTCTTGGAAGCCTGGGACGACGGCGAGTGGCTTTGTTAGTGGGTAAGTGACAATTGAACTTACAATAGTGTCGCCACGTTACGGGTCTTTAGACTGGCTCGGAACATTGCGATGAGTATGCGCGAAACCCACGATAACGATTTGTACTGGGAGATACGATGTGCGCGACAGCATAATTTTGAAACCATCAAGCGCCGGACAGAATAACTAGGAATCACCAGAACTTGAAGCAGATAAAGCATAAAGGTTACATTATTCAAGCGTTCAACAGATTGAGCTTCTAGCCACACAGTGAGCTCAAAACACCAGTCAAGCCGCCAAACACCAGTTAGAACAGGTTAGCTTGAACAGAACTCTCTGTTTCTCCCAGACTGCTCACAACTCGCTCCGCTCGTTGTGTCCGCTCGTTGTCCGCTCGTTGTGCCATGAACCGAAAAACCCTGCCCGAGATGGTCCAGCCACCACCAGATGACCTGCACCGTGTCGTCACCCTGGTACAGGACCTCCTCGGCAAGATCCAGGCCAATAGAGAGAAACGAGAAGACATCAGCCATGTGGCGTCGCATATGCTGAACGAAGAGAAAGCGAACGTGGATCTGCTGCTCGACCACTTGGACGGAGAGTTCAGGGAGGAGGAAGAAGACGAGCCAATGCCAGACAGGCTAAGGAAACATAACATTGATCTCAAGATTAAGCACCAGAAGCTGGAAGAGTTCGACCGCCAGGCCTCGGAACTGGTGTCCAAGTACGAGCAGACACTCTACAATGTCAAAACGAGTATCGTCCCGTACCACCACGAGGACGCAATCACGATACACAATCTGGAGCAGAGCTATATTACGCGGCTGAACGAGGAGATCATGAACTATGATGAGCTGAAGCAGACACACGAGAATCTGCTAAATAGGCTGGGGCACTTCAATGAGTCGCTCAAGAAGGCCAGCCAGAATCTGAATACAAATGTGAGTGCCTTTCAAAGGACGCAGGAACGGGCTCAGGAGCGGGCTCAGGAGCGAAGCGACTGAGCGTCTTTGCACAGGATCATAGCTCATATTCGATTAGCACTCACTATGGAGTTAGTTATGGCGACAACGATTACATGAGATTTGCCCAATCAGACCATGTGTCCAAAAACGTCGGGCCGCCGCTGGCTCCATATCGGCATGTGCTTCCTCACGCTTGCGACCGACTCCAGCTCAATGTCCGCGCAGATTATTCTCGGGTGCGTGTCAACATCCGGCGCCTGGGCAATCACAGTGCCCCACGGATCCACAATCAGCGAATGGCCGAAACTATGGCGCTTACCCTCCGCATCATGCTTGCCGACCTGGGCCGCCATAATGACATACGACTGGGTGTCGATGGCTCTGGCGCGGGCCAGAGCCTCCCAGTGCGCCTGGCCTGTTCGCAGCGTAAAAGCCGATGGATACAGGATAACCTCTGCGCCAAGGGATCGGAGCCGGAGGGCGTGCTCGGGGAACCGGATATCGTAGCAAATGCCGGCGCCGATCTTGCCAATGGGGCTGTCGAAGGGTGGCACGATCTGAGATCCCGCCTCGACAGAGTTGGACTCTCGGATGACGGGGCCATTTCTAGGTTAGCGCGAATCCGCTAGCCGAGTCAACGCTGAGACAATGCGAGCCAAGCTGCCTCGCGTTGCACAAAATGATTCAGTTAGAGACCTGTCATGTCGATGGATACAATAACGTCTGGTAGAGAACAGCGATCTCACCAGACCTCAGCTCAAGGGGCGTTGATACTCACTTAATGTCCACGTCAAACAAAAAAATCTTTTGATAACGGTGAACGACATTTCCGTTGGGGTCCATCCAGATCAACGTGTTCTTAACCCGCCCGCTCTCCGAGGGCTCGTGTACACCAACCGAGATATGTGGCCGCAGCATGGCAGGCGTGTCTGCAAGCGCCTTCCGCACCTCCTGGATGAACGGGCTCTTATCGATGGGCTGGGCCAACTTGATTGTCTCCTCGGCGGTCGCAGCAATGTAATCAGACGCCTCGGGGAGGAATAGCACCTTGGCACCGGCTTTGGCGGCCTTTGAGATCAGCTTGGCCACATTGACTCCATTCTGCGCTAGCGAAGCTGTAGCACAGAACTGCCCGACAGCAGCTAGGACCATCTCGGCGTTTGGCGAAGCAAGACTAGTAAATCCGTGTTAGTGCGCTTAGTAATAATCCCAGCAAAGCTTAGTAATCTTATCGGGTATCAAGGTTTAAAATTAGCGTTTGACAGCTTGACAGTGGGTAGTGGATCAAATGGAAGCTTCTAGTGCTGCTCGCTGCAATATGCCTGGTGGGGGAGGTGGGTAATAATTGCGGCTGCAACTTCCTGATCTCCCACCTCTGATTCACATACGCGATATCACAAGACTCATCAAAACGATTAGACCGTTGACCGGTTCCTTCCTACTGACAACTAGGCATAGACTACAGCTCAGTTCATTTGCTGCTCAGCGGTTATGCCAGGCCTGGACGACCAACTCCCTTATATTCGCCAGGACTTTAGTGACGGCTTTCTACACCCCGTGATCAAGCCCGCCCATGTCCTGCTGAAAGACGGCCAGACCAGAGCCACGCTGTACCCCGTTCACAACCCTGACGAGCTCCCCATTGGCCTGCTTGAATACGTGTGCGATGAGTTCAACCACGAAATCGAACTGGGACAGACGTATCCGCTCTACGACCCGCTACAGCTAGACACGTTCAAGCACTACTGGTTTGGCTCCTTTGGCGCTATTCTGCTAATCGGTGACGCAGAGGAGATTGATCCGACCTGGAAGTGGGAGGAGACATATCTGGGGACTTTCTACATCAAGCCAAACTACCCCGGCCGTTGCGCTCATGTGTGCAACGCGGGTTTCCTGGTGAACCACGCGGTCAGGAATAAAGGCATAGGGAAGGCCATGGGCGAGCTGTACCTCGACTGGGCACCAAAGCTGGGGTACAGCTATTCCATGTTCAACCTGGTGTTTAAGACAAACATCGGCTCGATAAAGATCTGGGACAGCTTGAACTTCGAGAGGATTGGTCTAGTGAAGGGCGCAGGCAAGCTGAAAGGCTACGACAAGCCAGTGGATGCGATTATTTATGGCAGGGAGCTATAGTCAGCAGCATAAACATGGTAAACCACAGATTTGGTTACGGGCATAAACGCGAAGTCAATGAGATTTAACCCCAAAGACGCGAACCCCAGGTATAATCGCGACGACCAGACACCACTACTACCAACGAATGCGCACCCTTAAGACAACGGCATACAACCTCTTCCCGCTATACCTCCTCCTCCCCTGTACAATCTCCTCCCGCTATAAGCGCCGGCAGCTTTGGACAGAAGCACGCTCTGTTGCTGGACACTAATACACTGATACACCAAAAGTTTGATATTGAGAAGCGCTGCAATGACCTCACCAGTTTACGACTTATCAGTCTCGCGCGACTGATTTGAAAACCTACCCTGCCGTAGTCAAAAGAATAGAACCTTGCACCCTCTACATCTGCAGCTACGCTTTTACCGCATCGCCATACAAAATTGCGCGCGGTGCTTACATAATCATACCACGTGACTCGTTGTACCAACATCTTCACGCTTTGCAAAAATTTGAGCATCCTGAGTGCCGAACATTGTAGAACGGGAGAGCCTGAGAACAGGTCCTGGGTCCCAACGCATATTGAAAAGCAGGTAAGCGCCCATCAGCCTAGAAGGGTTCTGATGTTACAAATATGATGCAAGGAATGTAACGAGGGTTACATGATTAAATTCTGGCTGTCGGATAGCAATTGAGTGACGGGTCACCACCTTCGCGAGATACCCATACGAATCATGACATTGATAAGAATCATGACAAGAGTGGTTTGAGGCTGAGAATAATGCCATTTGCTTTGTCATGAAGGCACAGGTTGTTGCCAGGCTGTCTTGTTTGGCGTCAGCAACCCGGCGCCAATGATACCAGCGCTTCTTATCGGAGGCCGACGCTCGATACTCTGGCATACCGAGCTTGATTTGAAGAGAACATGTGTGATCCGTTACTGCTGGATAAGCTCTGGAGGGGCGCCAAAACGTGACGTGTCTTGTTCAGGACTAATGCAGACTATCTTTCTGTTATTGCCATTCACAAATTAGCTAACGCCAATAGCTATGCCCGCTGCTTTGGAGGACCCCACTCAGCCGCCTCATTACCGGGGTTCGGACGTGGTGACCTCTGTGCTCGAGCCATACACAGCTCTGCTTAAGGACGGCCAGACAACGGCCACTATATACCCAATATCCTCAGCGGATCAGCTACCGATTGGCCTGCTTGAGTTCCTATGCGACGAGTTCAATGACGAAATAGAGCGGGGCGACACGTTCCCTCTGTTCGACACCCTCCACATTGAGACGTTTCAAAATTACTGGTTCGGCTCGTTTGCCGGTGTCATGCTGATTGGAAACTCGCCAACCATACCTGACCAGCGACAGTGGGAGAAGGTATGCCTGGGAACGTTTCATATCAACCCAAACTACCCTGGGCGATGCTCACACATCTGCACGGCTGGTTTCCTGGTGAACGCCGGTATCAGACGAAAGGGTATTGGGAGGACATTAGCCGAGTGTTTTCTAGAGTGGGCTCCGAAGCTCGGATATACCTATTCGGTGTTCAACCTGGTGTTTGAGACCAACGTGGCTGCTCGACGAATATGGGAGACATTGAGTTTTAAGAGGATAGGCCGAATCAAGGGTGCTGGTATCCTTAAAGGACACGAGCAGGCCGTTGACGCTATAATGTACGGCCGTGAGCTGGTGGAGGCGCAAGAAGAGTCAGTGGGTGAACTTCGATTTGACAAAATCAAGTACTATCTCGAAACTGGCAAGTACCCCCCGCAGAGTGACCGTCAGGAAAAGTCGCGGCTGCGGTCGTCCGCGGCACACTATAAACTGCGCGACGGGAAGCTGATGCTGAAGGACAGAGAGGTTGTTGCCGAAGGCGATAGACAGTTACAGATTGCTACAGAAGTGCACATGCAGTCGCATGCAGGTATAAACAAGACAACATCGCAAATCACTGAACGCTATCACTGGACAAGGATAAAAGAGACAGTGGCCGCTGCTATACGGAACTGCAATGAGTGCAGAGAGACATCAAGACCGCCGCCGAAACGAGCGAAGAAAGAGGAGGATTACGGTGATGAGGTCGATGTTAACAACCAATTGCTAGTCACCACTGGCCCGATGCACGACCTACGCAGAGCCGATGTGGTGATTGCACACGATCCTAATTTGCTTACCGCAGATCTCAACCTGGACACTGAAGTAGACGATGCCAATGGTCTGATTGCAGCAGTGACGGCTGTGCAGCAGCAACAGCATCACAGAAGGCAAATGGT